>JAWWEU010000163.1:24367500-24397111 GCA_035583155.1 Acropternis orthonyx | reverse complement strand
CCCCCCCCCCCCCCCCCCCCCCCCCCCCCCCCCCCCCCCCCCCCCCCCCCCCCCCCCCCCCCCCCAAGGCATTTTTCATTTTACTTGAGTACTGATGTTTTCCTGGAGCACTAGAAGAAAGGCAAGGGAAGAGCTTCTACTGAGAAACACTCTGCCAGTCTTCCTGTCATCTTCTCCACACAAGGGCAGGGTGAGAAGAGAGTCTCTCTCAGGGACACTGGCCAGCCGGCCTTGGCTGTGTTAGACTCTGGTATATTCATAAGCTCCTTGCAGGATCCAGTGACAGTTCTGTACTAAACAGGCAGCCTCTGGGATGAAGTTAGGACAGCTAGTGTTCCCTCTGTGAAGCTCTGCCTCTATCAGGCCTGGAAGCTCACCTGTGCTTCATGCTCCACACCATCCTCCCAGCAGCACAGGAAGGGGCGCTCACTGCCACCACTGCCTTAGTCTTGCTTGGTGTTTCCTAATGCTGGCAGCCACACACCCCAGTTCACATGGAGAACGGCTCCCAGAGGAGACAGGAAATCAAGACAGAACCCCTGGCAGATGCCCACTGCCTGCAAGCCTGGTCTGTACTTTTAAAATCTGCTCATGACTCCACATTAGAGCTTGCTGAGGCCACAGTGCCCCTCAACACAGCCCTGTCCACACAATGGCTGTGGCCTTTCTCAGCTTCCAACTTCTGGAACTTCACATGACTTTTTCTCATGTTCACAGAACAGAACCAACAAACGTCATCCAAGCTGTTTTGATCTGAAAAAAACACAAGTGGGATAAAATCACCTGCAATCTCATAAAGGTGTGTTTCAGGTGCTGAGGGCAAGACAAAGTGTTTGTTTGTGGGTTTTTTTTTTAATTGTAACTAATTCAAAGCAAACAGAAAAATTCACATGCCTGGCACTGAGGTAAGACATCAGATCTACTTTAGATAAACTGCAATGCTGACATTACACTGGGAAGCTCAGCTCTGTGCAGAGGAAGACAACTTCTGAAGTGATGGCAGCCACTTGAAACACGGATCCTCAAGTCTGCTTCTCACAGCCACTAAAAACTACATTTGCTTCCCTTTGGCATTTTTCACACCCTCCTGGAAAAGGTTAAACAGTTGGAGTTTTTTCCCAAAAAGTTGTGATATAAAACAAAGACAGTTTCTTTATGAAATGAGAACTTAATTCTGATTTCAGTGATCACACAACTGCTGGAAGAACAGCACTCATCACCCAGGCCAGGCAGACACACACAAACACTGGCAGCTGGGCAGTCACCTCCAGACATCACCCATTCCTGCCTGTTGCCTGAAAGGGAGGGATGATCTAGGGTGAAGCACCCCAAGGCTTATCTCCTCCCATCACCACAGGTATGCAGAGGTCACCTATTCAAACACAGGAGCTGCCAAGGAAGGGAGTGAATAAGGAGGATCTGCAGCAGCAGTTTCTGGGGGTTATAACCTGCTCCTGCGGCAGAAGAGGACAGTTCAGAAAGACACACTGACTCCTGATCTGATTTTTTTCTTCCACCACCCATCCAGATTACAGTCCAAAGCATTCACAGAGTACTGTGAATTTGACCCTGCTTTGGGTCATTGCCCATTTATGTGCTCTGCTAACAAATTCAACAGCTGCAAATCAGGTAGGCAAAAAGGGGGCTGAGAACTGTGACTGCTTCAGCTGGCTTACACCAGCATTGCTGGCATAGGTGCAAAGTGCATCCAGATGATACTCTCTTCATTTTAGATAGGAACCACAGGAATTGCCCTCATCATGTGGAAAATGTACTTAACTGACTTCTACCAGGGACAAAGATCCTCTCTAAGACCCTGAAAGGGGTAGGTACTACCTCCCTATGCAGAGTAACAGCTTGAGCTCTGTTTCCTAATTATGCCTGACCTGGAGGCCACCAAGACAAGCTATCCAGACATCTTTTTCAACGAAGCCAGAGAACCATTAGCTATTGCAGTTAAACTCTTTGGAGGAAAAACTGTTCCTTCTGAACATGTGTTTATTAGGATTAGCACAACAGGGTCCCCTGACAAGCATTTCAAGGAAAAAACGAAAGGTATTTGCAGTGTTGAAGATGCCTGTACAAACAGACAGTGCAAATGAACAAGAGCCCATGTTGCCTTTCAACCCCCTTACTTACTGGATAGTGATAGGGGTCTGCCCACCCTTCTCCCACACAGGAGCCCAGAGACACTCCTGCCCTGAGCATTACATGCTTCAGCATTTACTGATGACAAAAGAAGGTGCAGTTTACACTTACTTTTACAGCTCCATTAAAAGGTGACCTGCAAATAAAAAAAAAAATCAAGCACATTTAGTATTATGTGCTGACTGCCCCCAAATAAACAGGATTAGATGAGCATTCAGCCCTCATGTAAAATTTAGGTGAAGAAACTGGCACCAAATATGTACTGTGATTTTACGCTCATGAAACACAACGTAGGGAGCGGTTCCTCACAACTCCTGACTCCACACTTCTGTCTCTTGCTGCTTGAAGACAGCACACGGGGATGGAAGTGTGGAAGAAACATTATTCCTTTGAATGGTATATTTCTGAAACTGCTACAAGAAAGCTGGCAAAGGCAAGGGGATGACAGGCAGGTCCCACTTCCCATACTTTCCTCACCTTGCTCAGGCACCAAAGGCTGTGCTTTCCAATTGCACTGACCTGACAGTGGGCTGAATCCCATGTGGAGCCACTGGTGGAACAGACATATTTGAAGATAAGGTTTTGAGATCTGGTAAAAATACTAGCAGTGCATTGCACAGCTACAGGTAGAGCTTTCCCCTGTAAAATAATGAACACAGTAGCTACTTCTGACTCATCGTCACCACACTGGTTTCCCCTCTTCTTTCTGTGTTTGGCCCTGCTTAACTGACTCCCCTCCCTTGGACCCAGCCCAGCAAAATGTTTCTGCATGTGCTTAAAACCCACCAACCTCAATAGGTGATAAGCACGTGCTTCAGTACTTTACTGGCTGGGGTGTTCAAATGAGTGTAGACCTCTCCCACCAGTGCTCTTCTGTACCAAATTTTGTACCTTTATTATCAATTACCTTGTACAAAGTGATGAAAAATCAGCCCATAAAGTGATTTGATTACTTTATAGCTACTCCCATTATTATGATTTAAAAACATATGGACATGTAAAAGAAGATTAAGCGTTTTCCTGTTCTGGTATTCCTATATGGACCCCAGGCACACGTGAGTAAGCTGTTAATCATTGTGCTGCAGTTCTCAAACAACCTTGCTGTCTCCCCTAAATCTCATTTGCCGTTTCTCTGAAGTGAGTCTTCACAAAGAACTACATTAGCCTACAGAAACACACTGCAGAGGTTTTCAGAAGGTAGTTCAAATCCGGTCTAGCATCTAATTTCAAGGCTCTTAAGTAAACAGATGCTTTGGTATCAACTGCCATCCAAATACAGTTTGGTACATGCTTATTGTTTGGTTTTTTTTTTAATTTGGCTTTTTAATTTTTCATTCTTTTGTGAAACCTGATACTGCTTTACAGGTGTCCAAGTTGTTAATGTAAATCCTTAACATCATCCTACAACTAAAATTCTACTATGAAGTCTTTCAAGATACTGTTTAGTAAATATAAGTGTTAAAACAAATAGAGGTGTGCACACTCCACATCCAAATGTAGAATTACAGGTAAACTGATTGATAATAACTAGAACCATTACTTAAACTAAGAAACCAAACAAATGAGTTACACCAATTCCTGCAACAACAATTCTTTAGTTTTTAGTAGACTGGTAAAGACGGTTAAGAAAGAATTTAAAAATAACTGTAATTTCAAGTAGAAGATTGTCTTAACAGTGCTGGTGAACTAGGACAAGGGAGTAGGTTATGCCAAATTCTCAAATTTTAGAAGAGGCAGATGATGGAATTGAACTGAAAGCATCGAACAAAAGCTGCTTGGTTCATCATTTCTCCTTACCATTCTCCCCAAATAAACCCATCTACCTGAGGTCTTTCTGCTTTCAGCTAAATACACTGCTGACATGAAAGGCAGGTTTCCTCTTGCTTTGTCTGGGAAAAAGCATGCCAGAAGACAATGTGCAGCAAGGTCTTGCCCCACATGCAGGCACAGTGGTGTCATGCCAGTGCTGCAGCCGGAGCATGACTGACCACGGACAAAACAGAGGAAACCAGCCAGGAAAAAAAAGTGCATGGTGTCTGCACCATGAAATAAACAACAGAATAAAACCCAAACAGCAATTTTTTTTAATTTCATGTTGCCTGTAATAACAGTGGACATCATACTTAAAAACATAAGCCATCCCCGGAGCTTTCTGTAAAGTAATGCTGTCACGGAGTTTTGTTGCCTGTCTGCTCTGGCAGTCTCCAAGCAGTCCTTCTGCTAATATTTCGGCATGCAATTTAAGAGGCTAATTGTGTACAGAACCAGGCAAGAAATAGTGGCACAGGGTCTGGCTGAGCTTTGGTCCTTCAGCATGTGACTTCAAGAAGTTTTCAATCAAGCCAAGGAAGAGTGAAAAACTACAGCAGAAACTTGCTTAAAGCTGCAACAGGCAGAAGTAACACTTAAATGAGACACACTCTCTTGAGCAATTAGAAGCATGACTGATAAGGAAAAAATATCTAAGGCACACACACTGAAAGATTTAAATATATTTTAATTACTCTATCAATTTACATTAATTTCATCTAATTTCAAACACTCTCAGCTGTTAGACTACTAGGCAACGCCATCTAGTGATGCTAGTTGAAAAAAATCCTGCTCCATTCTTTGTTGAAAAGGTTCACTCTTACAAAATTCTTGTTAGTGTAACTACAGTACCAAGACATGCAAATTTTTCACTACTTATGAGCATTTTCAAACCTGCAGCATTAACTCAGCAGAAAGGTCTGAACCATTTTAGTTACCCTGAAGTGATTTAGAGAACTGACAACACAGAAAGAGAGCTGGGCTAATCAGATCAGAATTTAAACATGCGCACTATGTAGTATTGAAATCATGTAGGGATACAGTGCAAAGCCCAATAAATGACCTTCCAGATTTGGAAAGCGCTACAGAGAGTACTTGCATGATAAAATAATGCACCTAATTTTTGAAGATTTCTGTTGGTGTGTGTGAAATAGCTGTTTGAAAAAATGTTATCCCAGCCTTACAATTTCAAGGGAAAAGAAATCCTGTTCAGGTTTAAACTTTCTTCTTTGAGAGGTGGAACCAGTCAGTCATCTGTTGGAGATAGCTGTGAGCTGTAATTAGCTTCTGGTGGAAATTGCCAGGAGATGCAACTAGGAGTTTAAATCAATTGGCTCTGCTTCCTCCTTACAAGAAAATTGGCATTTTGGGACTGCATTCCAGTGTGATGGATCTAAGTAACCAAAGCCAATTTGACAAGAAAGGGAAGTGTCCCTTTTCCTGGTCTACTTTAACCCTGAACACGCTGCATGTTCCTGCAGAGAATGTATAATTTTTTTTTTAATTCCCCAGAGAAGGTAACTATTATTATAGAAGAAATATTCCACTGAAAAGAAGCCAGTGTTCAGTCACATTTACACTTCAGAGCTGTGGAGATGGGAGAGGGAGAAGATACAAAAAGTCAGAAACAGTGAACAAAGGCAGGATGTGAAACAGGATTTGCAATAAGAAGCAGAGCCTGGTATGTGAAAAGCCAAGCAAAACCCTGAAGCACCAGATCTGCAGCTGGTCCACACTCACCCCAAACACCATCAGCTCATGGCAGTTCTGCATTTTGGCTGCACCGTATTGCAAGTTTCAATAGTTCCATAGTAAATGCAGCACGGGCACATGCTCTCCCCCTGCTCTGCTGCACACCCTGCTTTCCACCAGTTTTCTGCATTTGATCAATATTTCATTATTTCAACATTCAGGGCTTGATGAGCCTTTAGTTGCATGCAGGCTGTGCATTCTTGTCACCTGTCCTGATCACATCCTCCTTCATATCCTTTGTCAAGCAGAGAGTGAATGTTCAGTCATGACAGTTAAGTGGCATCATTGCTTTGCCAGCTGGGCTTTGTATAAGCCTTGCTGGGATTTAACTTCCTTGTATCTAACTCGAAGAGATACATGAAGACTTCGAATAGTAAAGAAACTTGACTTCCCCAAGGCCACCACTAATTTGCAATGACCATATCTAATACTGTAAGCAACTGTTTTTCAATGATGGTATCTCTATTAACCGGGTGCTGCAACTACTCATCAGAAATAATGACTTCTTACATATTGTGTAAACATCTGCATCAGGGGATGCCTAAAGCCTCAGTGTCAATGCACACATACCACACATCCACACCTGCCTTATCAAACCAGGAGGCACCTAAAGAGTAAGGATTTCTGCCAGGCTGCCTTTCAGCACCCACCTTATCTGTATATTACAAAACTTAGCTGATGACACCTCCAGACTCACCAGAAAGTAACGTGATTTGAGATACATAATAAACTCACACGCAAAATGTACTAAATACAGCACTTAAACAAAAGCTTAATGGAACAATGAGTTTAGTCAAGCACAAACTCAAGCATGGCAAAGTGGCCTTTTTTTTGACACTAGATAAACCAGTCACATTGTAGACTACAAGAATTACACCGATCCTGCTACAACAAAGTCATACTAGCAACTGTATTAATGCATTTCCTAAAGAGACATGCAGTGACAGCACAGCAGAACTGCCACAACCACTCTCACTCCAGCTGCCCCATATATGTACAATTCTCTCCTAAATATCTTTTAATACTGACTTTAACCCCACTTAAGCAGGTCAGCTTCTCAAAAAGGTATGGGGCGGGGGATGTTATTTACAAGAACGTATCTAAACAGATTAACCAGAAAAAACATACATGCACATGATTGAGTATATTATTCTCACACAATATTAGATTTTTCAGAAAGTAGGTTTAAGAGCATTCTTAAGGCTTTTATTTCCTTTTTAAAAAGGCCATTTTAATATCAAACCTCTTTCAGCATACTAGACGGGATCTTTTCCCCTCTAATTAAGAAGAAAAAATCCTGTAGATCTAATCCTGCCCACAGGGCATCTTGTTCTTTCCTTTTTTTTTTAAAGCTAACCCTTACAACTTAATTATAAATTTAGTGTTTCGCACAAAAATGGGATCTTTCTTAAGCTGTCTTCTGTTCTGTCTTCCTCTGAACTGCAAAGCTGTTTCCCAAGACTTTCATCATGTCTTTCTTGTTAAACAGTTATTCTTCCTATTAAACAAGCAACTGTACAAATCTGATTTCCTCTTAAACAGTGGAAAAGCAAAGTTCCAGCCAAAAAATCTACATAGCCAAGAACACTAGCTAATGTACCTTCATTGCTTTCAAGGCTAAAGCAGTTTGCACCACACAGGAGCTGAAACTCTCCAAGACATATGCTCCTTAGAGAGAAAGTGAGCAAAAGATTAGTATCTGTACAAAGAGGAGCAGGGAAAACTGAACTCACACTTAGCCCAAGGATTCCTCACCCACTTAAGTGCTGTGGAGTACTGAGCCCTCTAACACCCTGGTTTCACACTGCGAGGTTCCACGGCCCAGGTGGTGTGGGGCGGTAGGACACTCATCAGCAGTACAGCTGTGCCTCAAGTCCTTCCTGGTGGAAAGCTGGCAGCTGCCAAACAGAATGTGCTGCGTACAGCACCTGCATCATTCTCAGCCACTCTGAGACACCATTCGCTCAAAACCCAACATTGTCTTCACCTAAAGCATCTATTTGGGCAGAAAAACAGCTCATAGCTTTGCTACTCCCATTGAGACCTCAGCTCAGTTTCTGTATGTTTGCTCTTTTCTAAAGGGCAGAACAAAGAGAATATTTGGCTTTTAAAATGCCTTGGAAACTATAAATGAAAAATTGCATGAGAAGTTACAGCTTTAATTACAGCTCTCAAGGGGACGAGATAGCATTTTTGCATCCCCCTCTTGTCTTCTCCCTGCCCTGGAAATTCGTAAGATGATTGGAGGTACATGTTTGTATTTGCAGGGGGGGAAATGACCTACATTACATCCTCAGCAGATCACGTAAATAACAGGACGTAAAGTCTCACAGAATTAGTTTAAATTTGAAACATTTTCAAAATATTGTTTTAGCTGGGTATAATAGACCACCATAAGATGTGACACACAGCAAACACAGGGTTGCAATTAAACAGCTGGCAAACAGCCAGGAAGAGATAAAGGCCCAGGCTGTCACTTGCTAGACAATATATATGGCTATTTTGTCAGCCAAAAACGAATGTGATAATTGAGCCATGACACATTAAAAAGGCACGCAATTTCCAAGGAAGGAGTTCCTGAGCACTAAACAGGGAGCATCTATAGTGTGCTTACAGCAAACCAAGATTGATGAGTAATAACGAGATCGGACTGATGACAATTCAATGGTGCAAAGCCAACCGTGCTTCATGCACTGCACCACTGTGTGCAGTTACACACAACCAGACTCAAAAATACATGAGTGAAGCCCACACTGGCCATCAGAAATGACAAGAATCTGAAGAGTGTGTGGCTCTGTCTTGAAATGTTTATCTGCGTATTTTTTATAGTAAGAAGGACTTTATACAGGAGTATTTTTATCTCCAGAAATTACAGTGCACTTGATTTGACTTCCAACATCAGGAAAAGCCATGATCTATATAATTTCATTTTAAAATAAAAATATATAGTAATACATGAAGAGCAAATAACCCTTCAGAATCCTGCTTTCACTATAAAGAAAAATTACTGCTTTTTTAAGACATGAGGAATGTTAACACTGACAGCAAAACCAGTTTGGAAGACAAAGTCTAGGAGACTTTCTAATGTTTCACTGCATGTTTTATTAAATAACCTAAGGACACAACAAATGAACAAATGTAGCAAATGAAGACACGGTTTTAAGTTAACACCCAACAGCTATATAAAACCTCCTAGAAATGCACTCCATCAAATTAACATGCTGACATCAATTGCATTTCCTTCTTGAGTAAAGGACTTGGAAGTCTATACAGTCAGCCCCCAGTTCATTCATTCACTAACCTCCCACAAAGTGTAGGTACCGCATGATCTAAAATTACACTTATATAAAAGGAGGCTAAATTTAGGCTCTGTAATAGGAAAACCCCTATGAAGAGTTTACTTCCTAATCTTATTCCAAACTTAACCACATTAAAGATGTATTCAAGTAAAGAAATTGCATGTGTAGGCTGCCCAAACAAAAGTTGCAGTGCATCAACAGAGCTTAAAAAATTTCTAAGGTCTATTAACACCAGGGATACTTTTAAGACAATTGCACAGTTGTCCATAATGTCAACACCAATGAAACAGAACTGATGCCAGTGATACTGGCAAAATTTTTGGAAATGATCCCCTGCACTAAGCATCAAACAAATCGGGGGAAAATTGAGAGACATTAAGTCAGGGTCCCTTCAATGTAACTTAATTTCTTATCTCAAACAGAAGTATCAAAGCGCTCTAAACCATGCAGATTTCCCCAGAACAAAGTCCCTACTCACACCAAACTCAAATACCCAACACACTGACTTCATTCAACAACCAGAGGAAACCAGCATTGCCATACTGGGCCAAAATGAAGAATCAGCATCAATACCTGACTTCCTACTAAAACCAGTAAAACTGCAATAATTACATCATCTACTTCTACAAAATTATCTTTAATGGCTGTAATAGTAACTTCATGAAGTGTCAGTAAAGGAAATGAAAAAACTTAAAGATGAGGTCAGAACATGCACTTTTGGCTGATTCCTCAGGAGAGGCATCAAATGTGTTATTTGTGTCGAAGGAATAGCAGAATCTTGAGAGTAGCTGCTATGCAGCCCCCAAAGGAAAAATGAAGTCATGACATGCATTTTTCTGACCCACAAAGTACAAGAACCATAGGGGGACAACTGCAAGAACAGATTAGTCCACCCTCATCTGAAAATATCATACTGTTGCATGCATAAGTGGCATATTATGGTAGTGAAATCTATTAAAGAAGTAGTCTTTAATTTTTTTTGTCCCCAGTACTGCAGCAGATACACAGGGATATTATCCCATAGGCTCTGCCAAGTGATGTTTAGTGGCAGCTGAAACAGGGCAAATTCACACTGCCTCCAGAAAAGGATTTAAACATGTATGTTTCCCGGAAAATGCAAGAAAGGTGTGCTTTTTCTGACTCAGGGCCACAAAGCAGAAAGGCAGTAATTAAAAAGGTAGAAACAAAAGAGGAATGAAGAGAAATAAGTCCCAGTTAATTAACATAGCTCATGCACTTGCCCCTTGCCCCAATATCCTGTGAAATCTCAGTAAAAATAGCATTTTTTTTCATAGATCTTGTATCCAAGCCTGATTGTGAACAGACAGTTATGAAAAGAGTTTCATGGTATTAAATTGCAATCAAAAAGAAAATTTTCATGTAGATTAGAAGAAAGTATGACGGAAAACTGTTTTAGGAAACCAAACAAACATAAGTAGCATTGCAGTAGGAAAATATTCGAGGACTGTGAATAAAACTGTGTCAGGCAGAGAAGCAAAAACTAACATACATGAAGAGGAATACTTTATTTACACCTACCAGGAAAACAGGGAGTGTTTCTCACTATGGCTACGTTAACTCCAATCAACCTTTGGCCACTAGTAATCTACTGTAATTGCAAAAGAAACTTGGGAAATACAAGGAATTACTGGAAAAGTTTTTAGTCTTGTGCTACATAGAGTAGTAGCTGTAAAAAGGAGTGTCCCAGTATAATGCAGAGCACTAATCCTCCCCACAAAGCAGAATACCCTGGAGTAGATAATGACATTCTCTGCAAAGTAAATCCTCTCTTTATTTATACTCTGGCACGGTTTCCCAGTGTTTACATTTATTCAATAAGCCAAAAAATTACTCAGACTTATTTTTTCTTTATATTTCACATTTAGAAGAACAGCAAAGCTCTGAGCACCTGGACCATAATTAAATCTATAATTCATCCAGCAGCATGAAGACTAATACACAAATTAACTCCACCTGCCAGAAGAATTAATAATACCAGGAACAACTTACTGCACATTCCAAAAATGAGAACAGAAAGGTTTTATGGTAAAGCTTCCATCTTTCAAACTTGCCTTAGGAAAATGTTTTTCTCCAAATTTCTATTCCAGTGATGATCCAGACTCAAACATTAAAACTTCAGAGACTAGGAAAAATATCAGAGAATACTGACAGATTGAGAGGCCCAGTACCCGTTAGCACAGTCACTTTGAGTCACGCTACAAGCAGAGCATGGCTACACCATTAGCACACTGGGCCAACACTGTGCCTTGCCAGGAGAAAGAGGTGCCACGCTTAGTGCTGTGCTGTTGGCTCTGGTGCAGATTCAGGGCACCCTAGAAATATGTTCGCTCCTAACAGAGGTTTCAGCCTCTTGGGACCACATGCAGCTGGTGCAGTTTCAAACAGCACGCAAGATACTGCAGTTTATCCACCCACTCTAAGACAGAACAGCGCAAAGGTGTGTTTCTCTGTCCTGTTCTCACTGTTGGACTGTCCTGCTCTGCATACAGACCAGATAAAAGCCAGGTTTGCCCCTGACTTAGTAGTTACACACTCCAGCAGTGCCAGGCTGACTCACAGTGCTTTGCACTCTGCCAGATGACTCTGATCTGAACAGAGAAGGTGCATATGGAAAGCACATGCAGATGTAGCACAGCATCTCACAGACACTGCTCATCAAGCATTCATTGCTTATGGCATCTACTGCAAAACTAACCAAACTGACCCCTCAGTTTTGTGATCAGCGAGCAACTTCAGAAAAAGATCAACAGAATTACTTTCAGAAATAATATTCAGTGCATTGCAGAGACTGCTCACTGCACAATTCAGAGTTGCCTTTCTCTTTTCCTTCAGGTTTCAAAAGCCAATGGCTCTTTCAAAGTTAACAAACATGGAAAGCTTCTGGGCACAAAAGGATTTGGACTAAGACCTGGGGCAATATGGTCTTCTCATAATTACTTGTTCTTCTTGGACTTTCAAGAATCAGAAAACCAAAGTGATATTTCTATTAGCACAGTAATACTTTTTGAAACAGCACTTATTATCTCACTACCTCCTGAAACCAGCTGCTGTCACACTGGTGGGCACGTACCATCTTAACTGGAAAGCTGCCCAGCCTGGATGGATGATTTTAAAGGGGAGGTATCCAGCTTATCTCAGGTGTAGGAAGAAGTGTGCTCACTGTCATTCGTCTTCTTACTTCCATGTTTGAAAACAAAAAGACAGTGTAAGCATAGCTGAGTCTGACAATCCAGATAAGAGATTTTATTGATATTTATTCCAAAGTAAGAATCTGGACACAGAAGTAAAGCAAAATTAAGCACACTAACTTGCATTTGTCAGAGAACAAAGCAGAGTTACCAAAACCTGTATTACAGTGCTGCCTGAATGAAAAGTAGGTAACAGTCATCTACAACACAAATATCAAGCACAGTCTGCAGAGAAATTCAGAGGCAATGCAAACAGCCTGAATACCATCCAGCAGGATGAGAAGTCACATTCATTCACTGAATGACACAACCCTGTACTTAAGCAGCCTACATAAGGTACAGGTACCCATAAATCAGAGGGGAATGACCAGCCAGCACACAGTCCTCCCATCCTGCTGGGACTTGGGCTATATTCAGTCAGCAGCAGTATCAGGGATCTCAACAACATGATATGCCCACCGCCATGTGAGCCAAGTAGCTGAGAAACCCAGAAAACTCAGTCCCAAATTCAAAGATTTATTCTGCCAGTGTTAGGTACAGCCTAGCTGTTTGCAAGGACAAATCAATTTTGGCTTACAACTTCTAGGCTAGCAAAGCTTTGTCTGTCTCAGACTACAGAACTCTCCCCAATGCTTAAATGGGATAAGGACCCAGGGAATTTAAAATTTCCAAATAAAGTCTCAGTTTGAGAGTTAAAATGCCACCACATAACTGTTTCATTACTGATCAGCTAACAGAAGTAGTCAGGAAATACATCTGATCCATTTTACAACCCCTCTGCCTAACTCAATGATTCACATCCTTCAACTTCTCTCATCAAGTGCCAATCCAGGTATAAGCACACAAGGTACAAAATTAATCTCCTTCCATGAAAAGCAGAAGGTGACACCACATAGAATTAAAAGAAAAGAAAAAAAAATTAAAATTTTGCATCTGCTTCTCCAGCATTTGACTTATGCTGGAGTGCAGTGACAGACCTGGCTGCAGAGACTGGGACATGGTTGGTGTAGGGCACAGTACTGATACGCTCCACGGGGCCTCTCTGCACCCAGCGCCTGGGACAAAGCCCTGAGCCAGAAAACCTCCACAAACTAAACACAGGTTGTTGTAACCATTTCTGTTCAGAAAAGGGATAGAGAGAAACTTTGAGAAGAATCTGAAAACACGCAATAACTGTATTAACAAGTCAACAGTAATGTGCTTTCTCACTGCTTGTGTCTGAAGGGGTAGCAGGCTAAAGGTGAGGAAGGTTAGCTAAAGTACAAGAAACCTCTTTCCATCTCTCCAGCCAACAACTGCCTAACAGAAAGTGCCTAAAATAGCAATCATTTTAACTGTTAAAAAACCCCCAAAACAAACAAAAAACCCCAAACAATATTCTAATACCTTTAAAAATATACTACTGAAAATATCTATAATGTATTTTATAACTGCAACTTCAATGTTATAAACTCATGGTTCCACAGAAAAGGCTCAAAATGTGCTACTTCTATAACTGGGCACCAATTTGGAGAACCAGCTCCTCCTTTTCACTTCCATTAGAACACTATAGAGAACAGTAAGGATCACCATCGCACAATGCCAGGTCAAACATTGTTTATTAGACCTTCAACCAGTAATTACTTCTAGCTTTATTTAGGCATTGTATGTAAAACACAGAAAATATCACACAAAAGACAAGTGCAATTCACAGGAAGTAACAGTTCCCAGTTTCTTCTCCCCATATCAGACCTATCGAAGTCTAATTCTGTACAGAAAGAAAATAAAGTGATAACAGAACATTTATCTGAGTACTACAGCTCACATCTCTCCATTTCCTCAATCCCTGACCCCACCTTCACTAATTTCTAGAAAGGTACACTGGTCATTGTATGGGAACTTTGCCCAGAATGCCCTTTATATCTGTGAGAACCACAGCCTACAATAGCTGTTTTAGTACTGACATCTTCTACTGTTAGCTTGGCTTCGAACTGATAAGAAATTATTTTCCTTCTTCTATTGCAGAAACAAAGAACCCAAGCAGGCTTAACAAAAAACAAAGACTTTAAATAATGCTAGTCTGCTGTATTACCATGAAAAATAAACAAGCCACCCAAAACACTTGAAAGTAAGATGCTTTCACCGTATTTGTTTTCAGAGAAACTTGAAAGTAACTGATTTCCTACATATTGATATTTAAGGTCTGGTACACTATACTATCAAGCAAATCACTGCTCTGTTTTGATGATGCCCCTTTCATTTCAGTAACTCGTTTTTTTTTTTTTAAAAACCCCAAAACCACTAAGTTGTAGTGTGTTTGCTCAGGTATAAGTAAGGACATCACCTGGAACTCTGGCTTTCAGTATCTTAAAAAAAAAAAAAAAAAAAAAAAAGGAATAACAAAACCAAACAAAACTGAAAATACAACGCAGCCAGTTTGCTACTGCAACTCTTCACACTACTCCAGTAATCCAAGCACTGTGGAGGAAGAAGAATGAGACCTAGGCACTATCTAGCTGTATAAAACTTGTTTGGGTATCATACAACATACATACTCCTGACAATTTTGTAGCCATAGATGTACTTCAAATCATGTGAAGATCACCCTCTCAGATTGGAGTAATGTTTAATAACGCTTGTAGAATTGTAGGTTGTATAGTATTTCTACCTTTTGCATTAGAACTTTGTTACATCACTCAAACTATGCTTAGTATGCAGCAGGTTGTACTGCGTAACTTAGATCATTTAGATTTGCTGCCATGGGAATATAGTCTTTTTCACAGTGTTCAGTGCAAGTTGATTTTAGTTTCTTAAGATCTTCATTTGCTTTAGCTTTATAGAAATTAAGACAAAACCCTTTTTTGTTCCCCTCTGAGTTCCTTAAGTCCAAAATTCTAAACAGAAGACTGGGCATTTGCATAAGGGTGTGTTGGTTCACTGGGCCCCCCTCAAGGTGTCTGTAGAGGGAGATGTTGCTAAATCTGTAGTGTCCCACTAACAGCTTCTGCCATTGATACTAATGAAGTAGATACAGATAAGCCTTAGGTGTCTATGAATAAATTAGGATGAGCATCGATGTACAGTGACCACACAGAGCTCTATGTCAACTAACCATCCCTGCACCATTCACCTGTCCCTCAGATCTGCCAGCCTGGATGAATTCTCTGATGTTAAGATACCAGGAGGAAGGACAAACACTAGCTAAAGTATGAGCAAACCCCAGGCAGACTGCACACTAGACAAGTCCTTTGTTTGTCAGAAAAGGTGTATCAGGGAGAAATCTGCCCATTGTTTGCTATAATAGCTGCAGCTTCACAGCAAGAATCTCCATCATCAGAACATACCTTCTATTGCACAGCTACTGATCTATTGTAACACTTTCCCCACCCCCCAAAACTCACTCCGCTCAAAGCCTTTACAGTGTAAATGCTTTACTGAAATTGCAAACGAAAATAGCCTTTGGCTGCTAACTTTCCTTTGCAGAAAGGAAAGCACCCATGTTTCTCTTTGTGATTTATTTTCCATTTGTCCAATGAAATCTGACCAGCTGTTCTCTACTGATTTACTCTGTCTTCAACATTTTGGTCACTTTCATGACTATGCTTTAGAGCAAAGTGATAACCTCAGTTCAAATCTAAACCACCTCACTCAAGCTCAATGAACTGACCTGGCATGATTGAAAATTCCTGGCTTTCTGCAGCACCCCGTACTGCTAATCCACAGGGTGGCTTCAGACCTTTGGTCCACCTGTGTTAATCGAGCTTCCCAAAGGCAGGCTGGCTTCGCACTGAATGAGCACCTTGATTTGCTTACCGATTTGCAGCCCTGCCACTGACGCTACATGAAGCGTTTCTGGCAAGGGAGGAACTCACCTCCAAGACAGTTGTGTTGTGAATCCCTAAGACTTGCCTTTAGTTTTACTGTCTGTTCTTTGACTTTGCTGGCCACCTTCCCAGCGCCTGCACCTTTCTGCATGCCTCAGAGAGGAACTACTGAAGTTTATAGCAGCATTAACTCATCAGCTGGAAACCTGCCAGGCTGCTTACATTTTCACTACAATCATCTGAGCCCTGATTACAGAAGGTGCTTCAAGACAGGATCCATGGTCAGTGGCAATATAGCATACAACAGTTTTTCTGATGTGCTTGGATCCATTTGGGGTGCTGTGCACAGACCCATTAGGGCTTGCCAATCTACTGCAAACTGCCTCTATGAGGGGGAAAAATTGTCCCTTGCTTTTGTTTAGCTAAGTATTTGACGTACTTATGTGCCTGTGGAACAAAAGCAGAGAATGCAAGCACAGAGCACATGAAGTATCAAAAATCAAGGCATACTGCAGACATACAGACTAGTGCTGTTCACTTCTCACAAAGGTGATACACCTCTGGACAACCAATGACACATGTCTAGCTTCTATTTAGCAGAACATGACAACTTTGTGCACTGAAAGTAGGACTGGACTCAAAACTAAAACAAAGTCAAAACTAGGGGGAAGAGGGAGAGAATAATAAACCAGCAGAAAAATCACAACACATTTGCGTTTTTTAACTGCCAACAGGACAAAATCTGTGCTTCCAGTGACTTTTTTAATAACTGCTGTCACTGCTTGGAATCAAAGAACCCATATGTTTTCCAGGATGATTATACTACAAAACCCTGATTAAAATACAGCTTTTTAAATGAGAGGAAAAAACACTTCCTGATGGAGCTTTCCTTTATCATTTAAATCTTGTATCGGCAATACTTTGGTCAAATCGGTCTTTAAGAGGTCACTTAGTCCATTTCCTTCTTAAAAGGTAGAATTACCTGTATCTAAACTGCTCCTGACAGTCATTTGTCTAAACTGTTTCTAAAAACCTCTGGTAATGCAGATCCACCACCTCCTTTTGCACACTATTCTTATAGCTAGGTACTCCTCACATCTAAATTAGGTCACTGTTATGGCAATTTAACTTGCTCTCCATAACCACCAACTCCAGACTAGCAACAATTGCCTTATTTTCTTTGCAGCAACTTTCTTCTGTATTCAAAGATTTTTTTTCTTTCTTCCTTCCTTTCTTCAAAGTACATAACCCTCAGAGTGGCTACACTTTTTCTGAAGAACTGCTCCTCATCCAGTCTTTTTTCCCCCATGGATTCGTGCAGCTAATTATGCCTACTAAAGTGCTGTGCCTTGCAGTTCTCATTATTAAATTACCTAGTATTTTTAAGGTCACTTTCTATATTTGCCCACATCACTTTGCATCTAGTCCTGTCCTCTAATGTGCCTACAACCCTCTTCTCCCCACTGTCAATTGCTAATGTAGTATTTCTATGTGCCAGTCCAGTATCCTTGTCAATAATGAAAACATCAATTGCTAAGCACTGCAGGATGGTCCTCTACAGACCTTCTCTACACATTGTTCCAATCTGAAAGTGACTCACTGCTAACTACAGGTCACCATGGTGTTTTGTCAATGAAATTTCTCCCATTTGTTTCTGAAAGCGATGTTTACAATGGCAGTTTCAATGCTGTCAGCTAAATCTGTATCTGAGTTTCTAAAAGATGTTTTTGCAGTAAGTGCTACAAAATTAACAACTGCTTCAGCCACAGTTCTGAGCTAGGCAACAGTATAGTGCACTCTCTGCACAAGGAAAATTAACCCAAATTAATGCAAGCAGGCTAGGACTTGTTTATCACTAGCAGTTACTGGCTCAAAGTAAGGCATTTTGAAGTAACATGATCATTCCTGGCTAGCTTAATGGTATAGATGCTCCTATCTGAGATGGCATCTGAATACCCTTGCTCCTGCCTACCTAGTCTTGAACTCAGAAAACATGCTCAAGGGATTTTTCATGATGTCTGTATTACCTGTCTCAAGATGTTCCACATCTGTGCAAACCTGAGTTATACCAGCTCCAGTAAATCTCCATACAGTCATTCTATAGGAAGTAGTCAGGCAATTTTAAATAAAAGTTTTAATGCAGTTTAGCTGATTCTCTTGTATTTGCAGTTTGTTAATTTGAATTAAAAGTGGGTGTCCCAAGCCTGCAATAGAGTAAAGAAACTGACACACAGAGACAAGTCAGTCTGAGGGAAGAATTCAGTGCTATAACCCTGCCACACATACTGTTTATCACAAACTAAATATGACTGGCTGGCAGTGGTGAGCAATGCACAGTCTGAGTGTAAAAAGAAATATAAATAAATAAATAAATAAATATATATATATATAAATAAACACACATGGCATATTTCAGTCAGTTTTATCACAGAGCCCAAAGAGCCTTTGTACAGTTACAAATGGATATCAAAAAGCAGATTTATACTTAACTCTAAGGACACATTACTTGGCATTTTTTTACAAAATTTTGCAGAACTATGCTTAAAAAATAGCTTAAAAACTGGTCTGTCAGACTTTTTTATTGTTTTCAGATGTAACTTACACATATTGAGCATCAGTTCTGAATGAAAAGTGTTTGAACTATTTCCACAACTCTACAGTAGACAGACAACCAAGAATATGGTTTGTTTTTTTTTTTTTAATTTTGACAGGGATGTTAATGAAAACTAGTGAAATATCTATATGACCTTTTGACTAGCACACAGACATTTAGGAGCATGTAGGACTGCACTGTGGACACTGCTCACACACGTGTCAAACCTGCAAATCTGCAGGCATGAAAACTTACTCCCATGAGTAGATATGTTGATTTGTGTTGCATAACCCTGAGTTAATTATGCCACCGAGAATACTGGCATGAGAAATTCACTGCGTGGGGGCTGGTAAAAAACCCTGGTTTATAGCTTGCAAGAGGTCAATACTAGCACAAGGGGGAAAAAAATGCAAAACCTGAGACATTTTGAGTTAGTGGATCTGTCATCTCTCCTCAACTGAAAAGAAAATAATTTAAATATTCCCACAATTTAAAACGTTCAGGAGTTACACAATCTTCCATGATTGCATTTTTTTTTAATAAAAGAATGTTAAATAACAGTGCACACTAGCTCTACTTAACACTTAAATGTTTTACTGAAATGCCTTTCTAAATTTGCATCATCCCTGCTCCACAAGCAGTTTCACTGACTACTGACAAATAAGGTAAAAGCCACTCTGCACACATAAAGAAGGTTGTTACTACAACTGGACAGAAATACAAAACTACCAGAATTCTGTCTAGTGTGCTAAATTATACCACTCTTTCTCACTCTGACCTGGACTATAACCTTCTGGTAAGAAAGAGGGAGGGAAGAATGAGAATGGAAGAAGAAAATGCTTAGGAGAAATAATTCTAGATAAATCGGGGCTATTACCCAATAAACATATCTTTAAATCACTGTGAGTCACTGACTTACATTCAGTAACTAACAATGAAAGAACTGATTTAGAAGGAACAGCAGGACGAGGTTCAGAGATGGACAATACTAAAAAGTACAATTTCAATATTCATTTGAGAGTTACTTCAGACATGTTCTTAAGGGACGTGTGAAGCCTCTTCGTTGTATTTTTGTAACTGCAAACTTCTGTATAGGCAAGGAAATGTTAGAAAAAAATGTGTGGGTTTCTGTTCTCAGAACCATTCTGTAAACTTCAGCTTTCTTTTCCTGCAGTGTGCATTTATTGCACTCAGTGGTGAGAAAGTGCTGGGCATGGAGAGACAATAAAAAGAATAATGTGACAAAAAATGCATTATCAAGTAGAGTTTGGGTTATATTTTCTAAATTTTGCTCATTCAGCTTCAGTACAGGCATTTTTGCACATACTCCTGATATAACTCTCTCTTACATACTTTAATAAACTTCTACAGGGAACCATTTAGAGTTTGCAGTGGGGGTTTTCACTGCAGAGATGAAACCAAGAAAAATTTACTTTTTTTTTTTTTTCAGTGAAACTCAAGATTTAGCACTATGAAGACATTTGCCCAATAAGAAATTAACAGAATAAACACAAAACCAGGGGACTGTCATTCATCTCAAAAGTCAACAGCTTGAGTGGAAAAAAAATTAGCGTACCTGTGAAGATTTGGGCACACGCTTGTGCTACTGTATAGGGGCCTGCTATGACAGCATTCAGAATATTCTTACTCCCAATTTCAAAAAAGCAACAGAATGTCTGGCTTTGACAAAGGGGAGATGGAAACTTACTACATTTGAGAGACAAAGGAATGGATTGACTTATTTATACTCTGGTGTGTGTGGCAAAATGCTTTGTGTGAACAATGTCTACTCTGAGGGGATGGAGGAAAAATCCAGCAGAGTTCATTTGAATCACCTATTTAAACCACTTAAGCAAACTAGGATGATATTTTTTACTTTTCCCCCTCCCTGGAGAGTCTTACAGAGTAATCACATGAATCTGCTTCACTTTCTGACGGGAGTAGTCACCTCCGTGGCAGAACTGGAGCAAACCACAGCTGTGCAGTAACATCTTCAACAGGCACAACTGTTTGCAGAGTAAACATTTGCCTATAACCTTACTGTAGACAGAGTATGTTAACAAAAGGAAGGCTTCTACCAGCTTAGCTGTGGCACCTTTCTCGCAAACACAAGGCTGCGTTTGCTCAAATCCAGTGCTACCTCTGCACGTGGATGAGTCCTCAGCACCAGCACAATTGTTCATTGCTCCTCATTGTTTCAGACAGCTCAGCTGAAAGGGCTTAAATTGCTGGCCTGCAGAATACCTTCACAGTATTGCTTTAAATAGATACTGCAGTGCTTCCACAATGATGGAATAACAACCACAGTAAGACAGTTACAAACATCTGGATTCATGGGTCCAGAACTAAACCAGTAGTAGCATTTGTCTGCCAGGGTTTTGCAGGCATTCTTCTTTTTGTCAAAGCCCAGACCATGAGGCTGGCAACACTGCCGTGTAGAATTAGCCCAAGATGTGGCAGCAATGCAAGGGACAAATGCAGTCCTTAGGAAGCAGAAGATTCCTGTATTAAAACAAAACTCCTACATGTCTTGCTCCCAGTTGCGCTTAGTCCATATACTTTGGAGTGTTATTTTAAAATACGTAATTTTAAAATTAACTATTCATAAATCATCAACCTACTTTTAAGTCTAGGAGAGGTTACAAACAGCAAAATCATCAACTGCTACCTTTTGTAATATTGCTCAAGAAATCACATCAGTATATATTAGCGTACAAGGCCTGAAAATATATAGTAATCAACACAGTAATCCCTATTAAGGAAAATCTTTCCAACAGAGCTATCAGATCAGGCACTCACTGGTTAGAGGATGAGATGGTGAAGGGAGCCTTTGGGGTGATCCAAGCAGCTCTCCCCCTTAGTAAAAAATCCCATTTCCCAGCAGCTATGAATGAAGCAAGTTGTCTCTCTGACCAGTGCGCCAAGGCACGTGTTTTGTCTGGCCTTTCTTCTTTACTTTTTTCTTTTTAACCCTTGTTTTCAAATAACTCATTTTTAATTTAAGGAAGAGAAGAGGTTAAAGACAACTGGCAGAACAGGATACAAAATACTTAAATTCTCCCACTTGCCTGGGAAAGATGCACTATTTCAACTCACCTCTTTTTAAACCACATGAATTAAGCTCTGAGTGGATACACTGAATTTAGTGTTTGCATTCATATCTGACAAAGTTTATATTAAAATGGATTTGTTGTAAAATGGGTTGTAAACTATAAACCAAGCTGACATGACTGTTACTAAATTCAACTTCAAAAACTTTTCCACAAAGATGAACAATGACTAATTTTGGAATAGAAATGAGGAAGTGTGAGCAAAGACGACTGGGAGTACACATTTTTGCTATTGCGGATCAGCAGGGCAGCCAGAAACAGCTAAAGGAAGCTGCTATCAATCACAGTACCCTTGGGAATGGCCCCACTTGTGCCAGCCCTACAATCTGGGAAGTACAATGAGCGTTGGAGCCAGCAGTGCCCTGCTCCACCTGAGCAGCAGCCTCCAAGTCAGGCAGGTCAGAACAGCAGCCTCAGATATAACCTTAACTACAGAGCAGTGACCTCTGATCTAAACAGTTTTATGCTATGAGCTGAAAATAGTTATTCCAGATATGTCAAACCTATTTAAGAGCATCTCTGCAGCCCAGATTTACCACGCACTATGTGCAAGATCTTTGCAGCATTTTCCTGAGAATGTGTAACGGTGGGGTTTGGCACACTTCCACACCTTGAAGTACGTATAAGTGCTTGGCCACGGTTTGAAACTGAGCTGCCTAGGAGCAATGGGGCCAAGACCTTTTTAGCTTTGCTTTATGCTATTAAAAGCACAAAAGAAATCAAATACAGCATACTGCACCAAGTAGCACAGCTTTGAGTTAAGCCAGTAAAAGCAAGAAAAAATGGAATCAGATACCTGTGTCCTCAGTTTAACCATGGGTTCTAGTGCTATGTTGCATGTTGGACAGTAACTGACTTTTTCAGGCTCTTCTTTCTCATGAGAAAACATGAGTAGAAAGCAGCACCTAATTTTCATCCAACATCTCAAGCACACTAAGAGCATTGGTTTGGATGCTTTATCTTTCTTGAAAATCACACTGAAATCATATGAATTCAGTATTACTGCATGTTAAAGAAGAAAGCTATCAGCACAGAGATACGAAGTTTAATACTGGGTACCCCTGAGATGCAGTTCGTATTCACTGCTCACAAACATGACAGCATGATGCATGACAACATGATTTTTTCAACAGTTCATTGTCCAATTAACAGAATCAGAAATCAATCTTTACTGTTGAGACAGGCAAGCAAAAAAATACTATTTAGTCAGTTTTACTGTGCCTGTCATTCTGCTATCCCTGTGCCTAAAATGGAAGTTAATGTGTAGTCCAGGCCTGCTCAGCACACCCACGACTTGGGGCTCTGGCATTTTTATAAAACAGATGTTGTAGCAATAGCTGTGACTGTGGGAAAATTAAGTGCTGGGGAAACCTACACCTCTTCTGCATGAGAATCACAGTGCAACCAGTCAGTGTCATTTTAAAGTAGTTAAATCAGCCTCAGGCCACTCTGATGAGATGACTCCACGGGCAGTTGCCCTGGCAGGTGAGAAGTGGGAGCAGACATCAGTGTTTAACATGATACGTGAGAGTTCAACATAATCTTCAGTATTTGTACTGTATCCTGTTAAAGTAACATTTAATGTTTTATGGATATTAAAATACATTATTGTATTTAAAAATTTGCTATTTTTTTATTACTTATGTAACTGAGTAACCAGAAGGACTATCAGCACCCAAGAGCATCAGTTGGCAGTTGTATTCTTGTGAAGCTTGCAACATGTGGACTGCAAATGATAAGGGTGTGCTCCAGAACTGGATGAGAAACAACTGTGCAAGAAAAACTGTCTTTGGGAGAGCTTATGACACAAGGTTTTTATTTTTAAAGCACGTGTGAATATGCCCAAGTTATACAGGCTTTGGGATTTTTACAAATTCTTTTTCTTTTACAAGAAAAGTAGTAAGTAGCATTCTGCTGCTTGTTGCATGATGAACAATGAAGGTGTCATATGCCTGCTGTGTCAGTCTGTAGTCTAATCTGTACTACTACACCCTATAAGAAGGTATGTTACAAGTGTCAACTGTTCTGCAAATAACACACAGCTGCATTTACCTCTTGATACCAGAAAGGCTCATTCTAACAAGTCGATTTCAATGTTAATGGTAATCCTTTGGGCACTGAAATTCTGTTCAAACTGTTCACCCTGAAAACCCAGATCTTCTGTTACAGAAGTCTATCTCTTTTGTAAATACTTTTTATTTTGCAAAAGGTAAAAATGCACTCATCATAAAGTTGCTGTTGAGTAAATCCACTAAATTCCTCTTTAAAAACACCTAAAGGAACAGAAGCTTTGACTTCCTCACTGGCAAAAAATAATATTTTCCCCTATGCTCTGTAGGAGAGAAACTTGAATAATTTTAGACACATTGGGGGGTTTTCATCATTCTCCAACAGCATTCCTGGGCATCTGGCTGCACCAGCTCACAAGCAAAACACTCTGCAATATTCTGGTGCTAATACGACAGGAACATGCTTTTCCAAGGTGCCAAGTATCAGATGGTATTGGAGAGTGTGAAGGTGGAAGCTCTTCTTTCTAAAAGCTGTAACTTGCTGTACCAGAAACTGCTACAATTACCTTTTTGGCAACTCTAAGGCAAAGTGTCAGTGTTCTATTTCATTTAAATACTTTCTCTCCTACCGCGCAGGTCCAAGTATAAAATGCATGACCAACACAGAACCAGATCCCAGTAATTCATTTAAAGTTATCTAAAGCAGTTATTTAAAACCAAACCAAAAACACCTCAAAAAAACCAAAAAAACCCAAAAAAAAACAAAAACAAAAAAAAAACCCAACCAAACAAAAAAAACACCAAAAAAACCCTCCCAAAACCAACCAACCAAACAAAAACAAACCCAAAGGCAACAGACGCTTGCTCTCCCCCAAAAAGCTCGCCTTTATTGAAAAAGGAGAGCCACTGACCCTGCATGCAAAGACATCAGACTGCCACAGGCAATCTACAGCACAGTCCTCAGGGTAAGACACCTTTACCACACGTTCAATACAACACCACTCTGGTTCGTCCTGGCACTCATGGATTAGTGAGACAGAACAGCTCACATTTTATCAAATTCACAAAATGTTCACCAAACCTTTCTGACTATTCAAAAGCCAAACAATTCCAACATAAAATAAGACAGCATTTCCAGCATTTTTTTAAAACATGTACGAGGCTCACTGTTACACATCAGCTAATAAGATACTTTGCAGTCAGAAATCTTACCAAGACGCATCAAATGAAAGCAACATTATTTAAATGTAGCTTTACTGCAAATCAGAACAGTGGATGCTCACAGGTAAAAAGAATTTTTATACATCCCTTAAACAAAAGTAAAGCATGCAAAAGATTTAAAGAAATTAGCTAAACTATGCTATTATTTAACTTTCCTAAAGATCAAGTGCTCTGGCTCCCTACCATCACTTTTATCTAAGACTAAATCTTCCACACTTAAAATTTCATTTTCTAAAACCTAATACAAGTGTCTCCCAATATTCTCTATCAAGACACTACAACTTTGACCAAGACACATAAATTTAAAGACAATACTTCAGTTTATCTAACTGTTACACAACATACTAAGAGAAAGCATATAAAAACCATATACGGTTCTTTACTTTTGAATGAAATGATAACTCTATAAACTCAACACTCAAAAAGCCAGTTCACACTACATGCAGATATTAGACTGAAAGCTTCAACATATTTTAAAGTTCATACAATTGTTTCACAAAGGCAGTGACCAGCTACGAACAAACTGAATACACTTTACTGTGTACATCAATCACTAATGACTACATCTCCAACATGCAAACAAAATAGCAAACTTCAGTTTCAAATGTCTCCTATGCTTGTTCAATCTGCTGTACACAATTTTTTTCTAACAGTCACCAGTCATAAACACTAAGTTTGCCATTTGTTAACCTGACCACATTAATCTACTACCACCGTCCACAATTTAAGAAGCCGTTACATACCTGCAGTTAGGAGGAGGATCAAGGGTTATTTCAGCTAGCTCCTTCTGGATTCTGTTGGTGAAATGAGAACAGACACAAAGCATTTGAGATAGTCTATAGAATGAATCAGGGAATTACACTGCCCTCTACCACCATGCAGTTAAATGCAAGATTGGCTTTGCCTTCAGTAATGCTAACATGGCTGCTTCCTCTTTGTTCTCAGAGGCATAACCCAAATCCCACAGCTGAGAAACTTTGCAGTTTTTTTCCTGCTCCATGCTGTATGTAAACAGAACACTTACAACGGAGTTGGGTAGAAATGTCCCACGAGTATTCAGAAAAGTAACTCTTTTTCACATCCGAGCACTTTTTACCAGAGAGATTTTCTTTTCAAGCTAATATGCAAATGAGGCAGGGGGGAGCCTGCACGGGCAGATTTGACAATGACTTCAAACCAGCGCTACAGACCTGTGACTGAGGCTCCAGTGAACCGCGCTGGCAGTGGACATGCTCTTTTCATGATATTTTACCTACTACTTTGCAGTGTGTTTAAAAAGTGGATTTGCAGATCTGCCAGGCTGTCTCTGTTACTGGAATAATCTCTCTGGATCAACTTTGCTTGTTTCCACACCTTCTGCTGCCTTTCCTCCCCCAACCTTATACAGTAGCTGTATTTACATGATTAAAAGCGATACATAATAACTTAAAATAATCTCTGCTTAGCTTTACTCTATTACAACCATTCCCAAGGAGTTCAGATCTGGAAAATTAATATCAAAAACTTCTTGTCAATTTAACAGTTTAATCAGGTACATAAGTGGTGCAATTTCAAAAGATACATGTTAAACTCCTCTTAAAAATATCAAGTAAGACTTCTCTTCACAAAAGTACCCATATGAGCAACGCTGTGAATTTTAACAAATTTAGCAGGTGAATTTTAGCAAATAGCAGGTGTTAAAATATGACCTAACTGAAACTGCTCTGGATGTCCTTGCACTAGTAGTAATAAGTTCAGTAAACGTACTGAACTATTTGAGATGTATGGAATTAAGACTTGCAACAATTAAAGTGAAATGAAAGCAAGAAAACTCAGTGTCAAAAGCCTGCAACTCACGCTTTTCAGATAAAGATAAGCAACAACAAATTGCAAAGCCTACACAGTAGTTCCAAAACTTTTCTTTCTTTAGCCAGTCCTGTTTCAAAGGGTTTTTTTAACAAGTTCGAACGTCATTAAGGCCACCCAGTCATTCTCTGCAACAATTTTCACGTTTCAGAGTATTTACTAAATTTAAGTCCAATACAAAATTACTCAAGTGTTTCTAAAAGTCTGAACTACAGCATTCATGCTGAATAAGCAAAATTTGAAG
Organism: Acropternis orthonyx; assembly: GCA_035583155.1. NCBI lineage: Eukaryota > Metazoa > Chordata > Aves > Passeriformes > Rhinocryptidae > Acropternis > Acropternis orthonyx. Next base: position 24,370,069 of record JAWWEU010000163.1, on the reverse strand, counting down.
CTACTACAGCTATTTTACAACTTTTCTTGCTACAGGATACCCACAGATGTTTGTAAAGAAAAGCAGCTCCAGGGAAAGGACTGAAAAGTTGTTTCACCTCCAAAGATCATAGGAATCAAGGGATTTAACACTTGCATATTTCACACAGCTGATCTTACAAAAATTACCAGAGTACACATCTTGAAAGCCAGACTGCCAGTAACCTGACATGCAAATAAAAGCGCAACTAATTCTCATATTTAAAGGTAGAGATTACCTGTAGAACCTCATGGTTTAAATCCACAAATGCTAAGGGAGCAAACTTCCCTAAGTTTCTCCTGACAGAACTGCAGAATGAACCCATTCCTTCAAGGTGTGTAAGACTCTCCAGTACATCAGCATGAAAAGTCAGTCATAAGGCCCACAGAAGCCACTGGGGCTTTGCGACTTCTTTAATTAGAGAGCACTGCCTGTCATCAGTCTACAGACCATAATAAAATACAACAGGAGGACTCCACCCTATACCAATCAGGCATGGAAACCTAACTCAGAAAAAGACAGCCAAAGCTGATGCTCTCTCTCACATTTTTGCAAATACAAAATGTTTTCAGGTGCCCCCCTCCCAGCCACCCTGTAAGTTACCAAGTTCTGTAAAAGCTCTTCAAAAGACATATGACAAACCTGTGTAAATGTTACCCCAACAAAATCTGAATTAATGAAAACACTGCTTGGCAGGTGTCTGTACTACCAAAGTTGGTACTTCACTCCCACATAGCTTTGAAAGAAGAACCTCTCTGCTCTGAAAAGTGCAATGCAAGTTCCATGACTCCAAATACTGTGCAAAAATACTACAAAACGTTTCATTTTCCGCTTTACCTTTTTGCACTAGTGGATAGCTTAGCAGTAGTTTTGCTGGATAGTTTGGTGTTCTTCTTCTGCTGGGTGGCAGAGGGTTTTCGTTCTTCTTGCTCTTCAGGTTCAGGTGCAGGCGGATCCCTCTGATCAGCATCTGAACTACCACTGCTGGTACTTGGACTTTCATCGTCTGACCTCTGCCTATCACTGGACATCGTGGGGAACTTTTTTGGGGAAAGAAAAGAAAAAAGGCAGAGTTAGCAGTACAACAGGCAGGACTCTTTCCTATCACTCCTTAAGTTCCACTGATCTTGTCTATCACCAGACATCATGGGGAACTTTTCTGGGGAAGAAAAGAGGCAGAGTTCATACAACAGGCAGGACTCTCTCTTGCCATTCCCCAAGTTCCAGGGAACAATTTGAATAGGTGTTAACTCGGTTTCAGTGAGAAATTAATCAAAATATACTTCTTTGTCTCATCTCCAAGGGCTGCAGTTGGACAGCTACGAAGCAATATTTACACTTCTGAAAATACAGATATTTCCAATTTTTAAACCCACTCGCATTTTTTTCATACTTTAAACAATATGCCAATTGTCGACTTTGTTCTAAGGCATGAGACAGATTTAGCAGGGTACTTAGGCAATGAACATTAATAACTTATGACACACTGTAAATAACAGACCTCACTGAAAATGTTTTTTGAAAAGTCACTAATACCCTGTAAATATTTACACTGGAGCAAAGCATTTTATTGGGTCCAAACGCCAGATCCCCCCCTCTCCCCCTCTCTCCGGGAAAATACATTGCCAGTAACACTTGGGTTGATTTCAGACGGAAATGTACACTTGCTCTGTGCATTTAAAGGGCTGGCGAGGGTGGTGGTGGAGGGGGGAGACGGGGTTTGTGTTTTTGTTGGTGGTGGGATTTTTTTAGGAAGGGGACGAACCCCGCGATGCATTTAAAGCCACTGGGGCAGCAGCAGCCCCGGTTATTTACATGGCCAGCAGCGAGAACTGCATTTGGCCACCACAGAGCTGCCGGAGGGGGAAGAAGCATAATTCAAACTGCACCTTCTGCACAGCTCTCCCCGCCGCCGCTCCCCGCGCAGCTCCGCCAGGCAGACCGACATTTTTCCGCCGATCGGGAAAGGCGGCGGGGGGGGCGGGGGGGGAGGACGGAGGGGGCAGCCCCGGCGGCCGGGGGGGCCGGGGGGAGCGGCGGGAGCTGCGGCAGGGCTGGATCGGGGCGGCCGCCCGGCCGCGCTTTGTGGGGAGCGCCAGCCCGGCTCGGCTGGGCTCGGCTCGGCGGGCGGCGGCTCGCCCGGCCCCGCTCCGCACCCTGCGTGTGCACCAAGTGAGGCGTGAACTCGGACCGGCCCCGCGCCCCCGGCCGCCGCCAGGCAGCGAGCGCCGAAAACAAGAACAAAGCTCCTCTACCAGCCCCCCCGCCTCCTCCCCGCCTCCCCCCACCGCGCTCGCCCAGCCGCCGCCGCGGCCGCCTCGCCCGCCGCTCCCTTACCTTCGCCGGCGTCCTGTCCCGCTGCTGGGTCGGAGGAGCGGGATGGCGGGGGGCCGGGCCGGGCCCGCGGCGCCCGAGCAGGGGACGGAGGCGGCCGGGGGGCTCTACGGCGGCGGCGGCGGCTCTGTGGCCGGGCAGTGTGGAACATTGAGAGCCGGAGCAGGGGGGGACGGGGGGAGGCGCGGTGCGGCCCCGCGGCCGGCGGGTGGCGCTG
>JAWWEU010000163.1:24281979-24367393 GCA_035583155.1 Acropternis orthonyx | reverse complement strand
CGGGCTCCCCCGGCCCCGCCGGGCCCCCCGCCCGCCCGCCCGCGGCCGCCGCGGAGCTCCCGCCAGGCGGGGGAGGGGAGAGGGGGCGCTCGCTCCCGCCTGGCCCCTCTGGGGTGCGCGCAGGCGCGCTCCCGCCGCGGCCGGGGGCGCGCGTGCTCCGGGCCGGGCAAGGACAAAGCAGCGGCTGGGCACCGGTGGGGGAGGGGGTGGGACCTCGACGGCCCCTCGGCCCGGCCCGGATCGGATCCAGCTCCAGCCCCCCGCGCTCTCTCGCGGGAATCGCCGCGGGCTTCGCCAGGCCGGTGCCCAGCGACTGCCCAGGCCGGGGGCCGTGGGGTCCCCACAAGCCGTGGCCTTGTCAGCCGCCCCGCCTCACACTTCGCACCTCATCCCTCACCGCGTGCCCCGCGCCCGCTGTCAGTGCAGGCACACTCAGGAGCGGGAGCGCCGCTGGTTTCTCACCCCGCCACCAAACCCCCTGCCCTTGGCTCATGGGAGAAACAATGGCAGCTGGAGCAGCACTGGCTGCCCTGCAGCCTCACCGCTCCGAGCAGGAGTGTTCGGCGTCAAAACCAGTTAGTTGTTCCATGAGCAGCCAGCGTGCCAAATCATAAATGTTTTAAAGAGGAAAGGGGATAATCGATCGCAGTTGCGGTAGGTGTCAGAGGAAGGTGCTATAGGATGTGCGCTGGGACAGCTTCTCCTGCCCCGTGCCTGAGTACACCCTGTGCCCAAAGCAACCCGCCAACCCAGAGAGTGTAAACGTTCCAAACTTATAGCCCAATCGCACTGGCAATAAAATCCGGTTTTGTAGAAGATTTAGTCTATCTGTGGAAAGCAGAGGAGGTATTGGATAACTGGCTTCCGCTAAGGAAGGGTTAACAATTACTGTAAATGTTTGTTCAATTTACATGAAACCTCAAGGCTAACATTGCTGTCCAGCACAAGGGCTTTCGCCTAGATGGCTTTTACCTCAAGGGCTTTCATTAGCAACAGCCTAATGACTTAAAACGACTGTGTTTTCTTAGCTTGTGTAGGATGAAGGGGTCAGAGAGCATATATCGTGCTCTAGAGGGAATAAACAAGCGGTGTGTCAGGGAATACCCTTCTCTGGGTAGCTGAAGTTAGCTCAGTTGAAAACTATGCTGAAGATTTGGCAAGAAAGTTGAATGATGTGATGTGCAGGAATACTGGAGGTTTGTTTGTTAAAGTAGGCTATAGAGAATTCCCAGATCACCACTACAGGCAATTTGCCCCTGAGGTATGCTGTAGAAAATTCCTAGCATAAACAGTATCTGGCATGATGAGCAATCTGGGCATAATTAGTAAAAAGGAAGCATGGCAACATTTCCCCCCCCATTCTCTTGATGATGCTCAAGATGAGACTTGCTGGAGCTTTGAAAGTCAGGATTAAGTGTTTAAAATTTTATTTCAGGTGAAAATTTACAGTCATATGGAAAAAAAAGTACTAGAATAGTTTGCATCTAAAGAATGAAAGTAAGTAGATTGGTCAAGAGTTGCACACCACATCAGCTACTACACGTTGTGTGGCTTCTGTGGCTTTCAGGATACAAAGTGAAAATTAAGAAAGCCCATTTAACAAAGACTAATAGAAAAGCCAGCCTAGATTTTATTTTTTCCCACCCTTTTGTACTGTAATAAAACAGATTTACTACTGCAACGTGTAGATATAACAAATATTTATTTGATTGAATTTGACATTGGGTCTAAAGGATGACACTTTGTTCTTAGGAGGTTGTATTTTCCTTGGGTATGTTTATTATGTTGTCATCCACAGAAAGAATGCTGCACTGAGAGCTATGGTACAGTATGAAGGAAAGGGAGAAATGCCGACTGTAATAGCCATTGTTACAAATCTACTTATAATGATCTCTAGCTTTTCATATACCTCATGATTTGACTTCAGTGTAATTTTAGCTGATGGACCCATCATGATATGCTTTTCTCTGTCGGTTTATTGGATGCTCAAGTTGTGGAAGTGCTGCTGGCATTGTGAAGTACAGAGCCTTCCTAAGGAAGTCCGAGGTGAGGCCTACATTTTTTTTCCCCAATCACAGGCTTTTGTTGTTTGTGTTTTGTTGTGTTCTTTGGTTGTTTGTTTCTATGTTTTGGTTTTGGTTTTTTTGTTTGTTTGTTTTTTTTTTTTAACAAGCCCTGCTTGCAGAGGTGGTAGATATTTTTTTCAGAAGCTCAATGTCTTTTTGAGTCTGTCTCCATCCCTGTTCTGTCAGAACACAGTATGAAGTTTCTGGTAGCACACAGAGGTTTAACAGCTGCCTTGGGCTGCGCACACATCTGAAAATGCTTTTCTAGGTTTAGACATTCACAGTTCAGTCTCCTCCACCTGACATGAAGTTCTTAAATACCAAACAAGGCAATGCCTAGGACCAGAACTAGGGTGAAAGGCACTTTCTGCTTCTCAAAAGAAAACTGTGGAGCGATGGAAAAGTCATTGCTTGATCTCCTTGCCCCAACCATTTTAAGGGTGTACAGATGGTAAAATAAGGCCAGCATACATTTTTCATTATTAAGAGCAGCTCAGCTTAAAATTCTTCTTAATGTTTAAGTTGTACACTTCATCACAAAATCATTGTTTCCTGACAGTAAAGACATCTCCACCTAGCAATGTATCTCTCTGTTCTATGTGTGTTCCCATTCCAGGTTGTGTTAAATTTGAAGGCTGATTGCAGCACCACAGATAGATGGTCACAGGCTGCAGAACCAGGAAATGAATGTTTAATTTTTTTTTTAAAGTAGGTGGGGTAAAATTTAGGTTGTATTTTTATTAGTAATTAGTGTCATACTAGCAAGTCATAGTAGCAACTAGTGCTCCTTGTAAGGTAGATCTTGTACAAATATCCAGCATGTCTTTTCCCAAGATAAGTAATAATTTAAACAGAGTGCTTGGAAAGTAGATTAGGCAAAAATCTTGGGCCAGCAGTAGATGCAGCGACTTGCAGAATCGAGTACAGGAAGCCTGCTATAGGGTCAGTAGCTGCAGCTCATCCTGTCATGCCTTAAACTTAAAATCATCACCATAAATGTGATTATTCTTACACTGTGATGCGGTGGCTTCATTTGACTTTATGAAGGAAAAATAAGCTTCTAAAGAACAATGTCCCTACTATGTTTCAATTTATTTGTGTCCTCAAGAATTTACAAGAACAGCAGAGGTAAGCTTACTGTTCTTAAACTGAGGAATAAAGTCAGTGTGGCAGTGGACAGGAACCAACCATTAGGAAACTACCTCCCAGTTCCTTTGTCAGCTGGTGTTTTGGCCATCTGTTGGGTTTGTGTTGCCACCTTACAAATCCTGGCATGGGAATATGGTGGAGGAAGGATGGAGAGGGGGCTGAGGGGAAGAGATGAAGGCAAGAGCCAGAACACTGCTGTGCTTCAGTTGTTCTTGTTTGAGGAATGATTTTTTTGGAGGCTGCTATAACTCCGCAATAGCCTTGAGACTGCTCTAATGCAGCCTGTCACAATGCCTGGAACTTGGGATGCTTAGAGGAATTTTCAGGATATCTTTACTTTCTCTGAATCCTTCTGTGCTTGAATAAAGCTAGGAGGAGAATTTTACCAACTGTTTTTTAACACCGGAGTTAGCTGTTTAGCCAGGTTTCTTTATAATGTTGAATAACTGCTGTATCTAAATCCACAGAAAAATATTTAGTGGGCACTGAGGCACTATAGATATTAATTAACCTGTATCATAATCCTATGAAGTAGAGAGTAAGTCCTACTGTTTGCTATACATTGTATTTGACAATTGTATTTTACACACTAAAAGACTAAATGGTCAGTTGGATACTGCTTTGTAAAGGGCAGATTAGCATTAAGCACTTGAAAACGTAACAGGTAAATGCATGTTTTTGAAGCACAAAGTCATGCGTGTAATGTTTATATTTCAGTGTTCCCGTAGAGTTCTTTTATTCTATTGTGTGAATTCTTTTCTTGTGTGTGGATTATTGATGCAAGAAAAAAACATAGTGGCCCCTTTGGAGTTCCTGTAGTCATTCATATGAATCAAGTGTCTGTGCATGTCAAATGAGTATCAGTGCTTTAAAAAAATCCATACTTTATTTCTTGTTGAAGGCAGCTTGTATTCACGAGCTTTTAACCTCTATAATTTTCATTTTACTTGGAAAGCTATAGGAAAAAAAGAGAAGAATTAAATAGAGAAAAATCAGGTGGGATTGGTCTGTCTACTGGACAATAGTAATTTATATTTTATAAGGATATTTCCCTCAATAAATAAGCATTATTTCACCTGCAAGCAATGTCACAAAGAGAATTGAAGTTTTAGTTGAAAAATTATCCTTGATGATATGGGTAGTTTCAGCTTGCTTTAACACATTTAATTTTTAGTACAGTATCATGGATGCTTGATTATAGTAGAGTAAAATGTAAATACTGGCAGACTTTTACCTTTACCAAAGTGTGAGAACAATAGGTCTATAAGGAATTTTACAAATTCCATAAAATGATTTTGTGGTGTATATATTCAACAGTACAGTGTGTAAATCATAAGTTAGGGAGAATTTGGCTCTACAGATACAACCCTGGCAGACCAGCATTTTTAGAAAACTTTCATTATTAAATCTGCCCCATTTCTCACACGGGGTATAGAGAAATAGCAGTCATTCTTGGTGTGTGTGATAATCTACTATGAAAGCTGTTGTAGAGAATAATGTTGAAGGCCTAGTAAAACTCTCATTTCCCTGTCACAAACAGAGATATTCCACCCCTAAACCATCTCAGATTGAATTATCTATAAGTATATACACAAGCATATGTCTTAGTGCTATCTACAGACTTCTTAGATTGAAAACCTGTAAATGCTTTGGCTCTAAAAGACCAAAGCTTGAGTGCAAGCAGAAAGTTAATAGGCTGGTAGTAACAGAGCCAATATCCTCATTCATGCCAGCCAAAGGAAGGCAAGGTAATTATAAAGTCAAACTCACTTGACTGAGTTGAAGCCAGAAAGAAACATACACATGAGGCAAGCATTATTCATATGCTGATGGATGTATTTATAAAAAAGTAATAATTAGAATTTACATGACTAAATTGGTCCAGCCTGAATGTGTTATTAAGAAAAAGGATCCTGGACAGCTCCTTACTGCTTCAGTCTGACTAACCTATTTATTTCCCTGGGGTTAGGTGAGTAAAAGATTTCCTTCATAGCCTTTAGGGCTGGTGACAATTGGCACAAATAGCTTTATCTGGCTTATCATCAGTTTGACACTTCAGTCTCCATCAGGCTCTTCAAATTCTGACATCCCAGGGAAGAAGAAGGAACCGATCAGCATTTAAAGAAAATCTTACAAATTCCCGGAGAGCAGTCACACTTTTTAGTGATGAGTCACAGTGCTTTACATTTCCCTGCCTGGAAAGCCAGTGACACTTCTGAATGCACCCTAATTATAGGGAAAGGCCCATACACATTTCCCATTACCATGTCTACACGGGATAAAAGGGCAGCTTGGCTTATGTCTGTTCTACAATAAAGAAACAATACCTTTTTTAGCTATAAAGACCAGGATTACCCAAGAGTCCTGGGAAGTAGCTTTGTGGCATCTTGCTTTTTGACTAGGAACATTATTGTCTGCATTTATCCACTCCCTTCCTGTTTCAGGAGCCCTAACCTCTCACTGAAGGACAGGAAAGACGAGTCAGGGCCCTATCACGTTAAATCACCCCGGCAAATAACTGGGCAGGGCTGATCTTCCACAGTCTGGATTCCTGAGTGTGCTGGGCAGTTTCTGCAATAGAAGTAGATGTTGCAACTCCTAGCAGTCTCTTTTGTGTCCTGGTCAGTGGGAGTTGTTCCCATAGCAGTTGCAGCAGGAGCAAGTGTGTGTCAGGAATGGATCTTCACCCTGGTAGCGAGGCCTGGGCTGGGAAGACAGCCCTAGCTAAAGGCCTTTCACCTATTTGATGTTACCTCCTGTTCTGGAGCAGTTACGTCCAATCAGAGAGCCTGGGTGGTGGTGTCTTAAATAATTGCAGCTGAAGCCATCTGAGACTGAAAGTTAGGCCCTGGAGATACACTGCAAAACTCAAGGGCAAGAACGGATTGGATTCTGAGGGCAGACAGAAGGTTTCTGTTTGTCATTCAGCTTGTTGAAATGTTTCTCTGAAGCATTTTGAGTGGTGAAGCTGTGCAGACTTAGAAATGAGCTGCTTTCAGTGTTACAGTCATTTTTATTACCCCCATCTGTGTGATGTCAAGATGTGACTATCTTCAAGTAGCTCTTATATTATCACCAACCAGAAATCTTTGCCCAAGAAAGAAGTTATGAGTCTATTTCCCACAATGATTAGGAGGTGTGAGACCAGTCTGTTTTTAGTATTGTCCCATAGTTTCAACGAAAAACTCTTCTTTCAGCTTTTGTTTCTTTTTATAATAATTTCCATATTACACTTTGGAGCAACATCCTCTTTCTGAGTGAGAATTGAACCAGCCTCTCTCTGGAGTACCTAATTACTTCTAGACTTGCTGGGGAGCAGCTGATGGATGTGTCCTTCCTGGCCAGCCACGTGTGCCGTCTCTACTGCACTCCCAGCAGAGAATGAGAGATCAAGGATGTTCTTGGTGCCCCTGCAGAGCACAGCTGCACTGCCAAATGAAGTTATTTCTCAAAATTTTGTCTTAAAAACCCATTGTGTCACTTCCCTACCTTTATGCACGTGTATGTCAAGAGACTGCCTGTTGTGTGCTTTCCAGTGCAGTAATCCCAGCTGCTACTGGAGTCCTCTTTCACAATGCAGTGTGGCACTGCAGTGCGTGCTTTTACTTACAATGTTTGATAAATATATAAATTAACCTACTCCATCTCTTCAGGTAGTAGGGTTGTATGACTGCACTTGTGTATCACCGAATATGCTATTCATGAGGATGGCACAGTGGGGCAGGAGCTTGAGGTGGAAGTTTGAAGTATAATTAGCACAATGAAAATGTCAGTTAAAACTTAATTTGAAATTTCCAACCAGAGTTGAGCTGAAATGATGCTTCTGTGTTCTGTGCAACACTGGTAAAAAAGTCTAGGAAATGCAAACTTAATTCATGCCAGCTCTGCTTGGATCAGACTAACTATAGTATTGCCTACTCATACTTGAATTTCTAATAGTTATCATTTACTACCATTTTACTATGTTCTCAGTAATATTTAATATGAATATTAACATACTGTGGTTTTAAGGGTACTTTTTGGTTAAATAAAAATAAGAGGGGACTGTACTAGGACAAAATAAATAAGAACATGGTGCTAACTTCAAAACAGCAGAAAAAATATGCCAGTGAAGCTGCTTCCACTCATCTAACATCAAAAGATGACTTTACTTTGTACTGTATCCATGATGTTGAAAGCCATGAAAAAATCTCTCAGGGGTATTCTTATTCCTAAGTTACCTTACGTTGTTTTAATTAATTAGCTAAATGGAGATCATTATTCCTGAGGTCTGCTTATTTTTGTCCCTCTTTCAGCTATGTGTGAGAATGAACTTCTGGCCTTTGCTGTCAGGCTGATCATGATTTTAAATAGTAATGTTCTTGCCAGTAGACTGTATTAATCCTATGAGTGGAAATTTTAAGATAGGAAGCATCTTGGTCAATGGAATCAAACTCATCTAATTTAGTATTGAACTGGGACGCAGGTATTTAGAGTTAAGTGCTTAAATGCCAGCATATAAACAGATGGCCAGGTTGTTTTGAAAAAAAAATAATAACTCCCATCAATGTTTTATATATGATATCTCCTAATATCCAGTATAGATACCTGATGTATTGGTGTAGTACTTTACTGTCTCAGCATCAGATCAAAGATAAAGGAGATGTAGAACCAAAGTGGTTCAATTAATCAGAATTATCGCCATATCCATTTAATAATGGACATTTTGCAATGTGCATTTTAAGTTTCCAGAAAAAAATAGATTTTTTTTTTCTGTTTGGCTATGTCTCTCTTAATTTCACATTGAAGTAGTATGGTGCTAATATAACTCTGGCTAAAACACTTGTTTGATACCTCTTTCAGTGAAGAAATACCATGACATTAAGATTCATTTTATCAAATTAATAACTATTAAACTTTGGTGACATGGATAGTGACTCAAAATGTGTGAAATCTTGAAGCAAACAAAACTCTTTTTAATTATACATTATTTTTCATTGGTATCTTGTACCAAAGAAGCAGTTCAAGTTGATCTTTGCATTCACAAATTTATTTTAGACATGTACATGGAAAAAGAGTTATTTTCTTTGCATGGTGGCTTAGAAGTTACTATGCTATTGATGGGATCATTCTGAACTATCAAAAAAGCACAGTTCATACAAGTAATGTCCAGCAGAACAGGAAGAGTTTTTGTGCTGAGGCTCAGGGCTAACAGGCCTAATCTGTGGTTCTGCCCCCATAAAAAAAGAAAAAGGAGAAACAAGTGGGAGAAAGCACGTCTTGACCACCCCCCAGGATTCAGGTATCTAGATCTCTGTCACCTTGTCCTTTGCTAACACATGAAGGAAAAAACCCTACAGACCTCCGTAGGTGAATTAGTAGGTCTGTTTGGTTTTGTGTTTTATTAACAGAAAACTCATGCTCCTGAGTGCAAGATACAGAACTCTTGAATTTCCACATCAGAGATGATCTACAGCTCCACCATGACCTTCATTAGCAAAACCAGATCAGATGGTGCCAGTCAGTGCACTGGGCTGTTCAAAACGACAAGGAGAGAAGGTGAGCTATACTGTTCAGCCGGAAGGGCTAATATGGAAGTAGTATAATTTAAATACATCTACCTTCAATCTCAGATCTCACCACAACAGGGGGTTCCCAAGACTGGTGCTTGAGGGTTTTACATGCTGGTGAAAGCTCATTTCCTAAGACACTTTGGTATTCACGCAGACTGTACTCAGACATTCCCAAATTGTCTGTCCAGTCAGTCACATGATTGTCATTCAGGTAACCACTCTGGCATATGTTGGTCATGTCACAAACTCAATTACAAATACAGGACTGTACTGTAAGGAGACCTGAGCATATTTATGGAATAGGTCAGCCTTTTGTGGACAGTAATCATGCAGCTGTCACAGGACTTAATATCCTTCAAAGAAGTTGTCAGGTTTCTGGGAAAATGCACTCCCTAGAAATGTACATTATGCCTACTTGTGATTTGGGGTGATGCCTGTCCACCTTTGCTGCAGGATGCTTCAGTACCCGGCAAAGGAGCTGTGAGATTCTTCATATCTGAAGAAGCAAACGTGTATTTTGTTCAAAATTGTGCTCAAGTTAGACTGATTTCCACGTGCAGCAGAACTTACAACTAACAAATAAATAGCCTTTTCCCACCGAGAAAGGGGGGATTTCTATTCTGTCTTCAGGTGTAGCTGTTCACTAATAGTTACCCTCCTGCCTGGAATCTAGGAGGTTTTCTACCCTATGTAGGCTGGCCCTCCACAGAATTTGGGTCAGTTTCAGAATATCATGATTGAATTTAAAAGCTTTGTTTTCTAGTCACTACTTAGAACAGCTTATTTTCAGTCAATGTTCCCTCCTGCCATCTACTTTACATTATGAACAATGTTTCTGCTAACCTCAAGGGTAAGTCTCATGACAGTAGAAGACATAGAAGACTTTTGAACCCCTTACTGAAACAGATAAGAATAATCACAACATTCATAGTCTTCAGGATAAAATACAATGTTATTTTAGTCCTACTATCCCCACAAAGTACCCAGCTTAAAGCATCAATGAAGAAAAGAGAAAAGCAGAAAAGGTCACAATGGAGAGTGAGAAGCGGAAATAATTTAGATAAACCCTGTTTGAGGAAAGAGTGAACTTAGACTTGTGGCCTGTTGTAATATTGGTTATTAATTTGTGAGAGAAGATCATACACTGTGGGAAAGGGCAGCAGAGATTGAGAGTTGAGATAGATAGCATTGCTACACTCTGACCCCAGCAGTCACAGAACCAGTCTGTCTCTGTAAAATGAGAATTGCTCCTATTTACATTTCAGGGTCCTTGGAAACTTTAATCAGTGTGTATTGTTAAAGCTTATTGAGACCACCAGTTGAAGATACAGAATAACCTGTGTCTTCTGGACTGTCTTTTCTGTCTCTATATATTCTAGCCAAATTAATTTAAAAAACAGTTACTGTCAGTTCAGAGTTTTTTGGAAAATAATCGGCTTTTAAAAATTAGAAGAAGGAAAGGTAGTTGTGAAACACATCTAATTTTAAGGCAGAGGAGCACTGCTGATGCCCACTCCTGTCTGCTGTGGTGCCTGTCCCTCCATCCCCATTTCCATCAAACACAGTCAAGCCTCACAGACTGCTTGGGCTCCTTATGAGATTGTTCTCTGGAAATAAAACTGACTTTTTTTTTTTTTTTTTTTTTTTTTTTTTTTTTGAGAGAGAGAGAGAGAGAAAGAGTTCATTTCTTTACATGAGCTGAAAATAAGATGCCAACATTTCCTCTTCCCTCCATACCATGTACTTGTTTTGCCACCAAAAGAAGAAAGGACTGTTCAGCAGTTGCTGTGATAGGAAAGGTCAAACTATGGCATTTCTTCTGGAAAAGGTGCAATAGAGAAATGGAGAGGTCTCATCTCTGTAGGGGTAGGTGATGCAAACAGAGCTGTAGCTCTTGTCCACCTCTCTTGATGTCTGCCTCTCCACAGTTGTGCAGGATGTGATTTACACAAGTGATGTGGTTGTGAAGAGTGTGGTGGGCATGGACAGTTATGGAGGGGATTGCCTTTTACATCACATTCAGCACTGCCCACCATGACACTCCTAACACCGAGGGGAACACAAGAGCTGATGAGATTACATTAAGCCAGTGTCGAGAAAGGATTAAAATCATGCAGTTGCATTTTTATGTTTTAAATTAACTTTAAACTCACAATAAAATACTAAATAAAACCAAAGATCTTTTCATCCTCAGATCAAGTTAATTATAATCTTTACAATTGTTCCCACTTTTGTAACATTTCCAAACCAGTTATAGTGTCAGTGGCTACATACATTCACTGATTATTAGTTACTTATTAGTTGTCACAGAGCTCCATAACTTCTTTCACCATGACCTCTTTCCCAAGGCAGTCCTGGAGCATGAGCCTTCTTTTGTTGAAGTTTATTTTCCAAGATCTTTCAAATATCTGTGCTGAACAGCTTCTCATTCTTGCAATTGCAGGATGCAGCATTCTCTTTTTTTCCCTCTCTGCTCCATCTTGGAGAATATCAATGACATCCAGAGCCTCTGATCACTTCCATCTCTTATGTCACCTGAAGTATATAGATTGTTTTCCTTTTGTGGGTTCCATTGCTTGCATCACTCCTCTGTGCTCCCACAATTGATATTCTCCACAGGAGGGTTCTCCAAACTGTTTGTTATAGCCCCCAACAAGTTTCCAGTGGATCACAGGAGCTGTGAATGTTCAGATTCTTGAAGGAACAATGAACTACTTTGACTTCCTGGCAGTCTACATCTGCAGCTGTTATATAAAGCTAGCTTTCACTTCCCTGCCTTGAAAGCCCTGAGCAGATGCTGTTTCCTCAGAGAAGTGAGAGGGCTGAGTGGATAACATCTCCTCTGAGATACCCTCCTCTTTTTCCTCACATAATTTGCATAAATTTGTTCTTGCAAGTAATTTGAGATGATATCCTCCAGAGGAACTACTTGTTAAGTACTTTACTCCCCAAAAAGCCAGTTTTTAATCTCCATATTCTCATCCATTTTCTTCCTCTATTTATTCCTCTTTGTCTTCTGTGATTTTTTTTCTGAACTTTCTTTGTCTGCATTTGTCTGCTTTCATCCCCTCAGGTTCTCATTTGTCAGACTGGCCTCCCAACTCACTGCCTCACTTCACCGTGCGTTCCAGATCTGCTCTTCCCATGTGAATGCCTGCTTCTCCAGCCTTGTCACCTCTCACCATAATAAACCAACTGCTCCTTGTTAGCACTTTCTTCATCCAGTTTTAGGTTTGGTTTCTTGAAGAAACAAAATATCTGAGATTATATACTGTATAAATGCATTTTAAGCCTTTGGCAAAACTTGAAAGAGGAGTAGAGGGATTTAAAGTGTCCTTAAGTTTTATAAAAGAAGATAGACACACAGAAGAAAAGAGTTTATTTAGTATTCACCTGAAAAGAAAGAATGCAGTTTGAGCTCATTTTTACTAGGCAGTAGAAAATCTACTCAGAGGACTGTGGGATGCTCATTGTATGCGTTATTACAGTATTAAAGATCATATAGTCTAGGTTTATCTCCTCTGTGAACTCTCCAGATGCAAACTCTGATTTTAGGTGTTTCCACAGGTCCACCCTTAAAATTATTTTTCTCCCCTGTGTATTCCTTGCTGTCCAATGACAAGTGAACTTGCAGTGTATTGCTAATATTATTGAGTAACAAAACCAGTCAGTCATAATGTGCAACTCCAAGACAAAGAGGACTCCATGGACTCTGATATTCACAGAATTACTACTTTCTGGTGCTTGTTTCTTAATATATTGTATTTTTTGGATAATACATATTTGGGATAAGGGAGCCTCTCTGTTTTTTGGGGTTTTTTTGACCAGTTCATTATATTGGAATAGTAAGCAATTGTTATAGTTAGAAAAATGGTTCCCATAGTTTTTAGACATTTCTGTATGTTACATATGTTTTAGGAAGATTAAAGAAAACACATGCTTTCAGTTGCACTGCCTTTTGACAGTATTAAGTTAAAGATTCTTTAACACATGCTTGGAATATTTCAGTCTTAACTTGGTACTATGAAATTCTTAATACAGGCATTTCTTAGGAATATAGAACTTAGAAGTGTGAAACCTTGTAAGAAATAATGAGCAAAGATAAGTAATATCCCAGTAGAAATTGAAGCAGAAAATACCTAAGTCATTTGAAAATATTTGAATTACAGTAAAGTAGCTGTTGTACAATGCAGTGTATAATGATGAGAAATGACTGTGGTCTGCAGTAGAATGGACTCATCTTGCAGTGAGTGAACCTGGATCTACAAAAATGGCAGGGAATTACTGCTGGCTAGAAATACGTACTTGGACAACACCAGAAAATATGTTTAAAGAAATAAATCTGTTTTTTGTAAAGATAATTTTTCACAATTATTCCTTTCTTCACTATAAGTAACTAGTTATCGAATGTAATTGCTAATTATTCTCTGACTTTTCAAAAATTCTTGAACATCATAGAATTTCATGCACAGGTTTTGCAGGGAAAAAGGCCTGACTAGATCTTAAGAGGGGGAAAACAGTGTATTCTCAGTCAGTGTTAACTAAGTGGCTCATAAAAATGTTTTCAAACATAACCAATTTCTTTTTACAAACCTGCTCCCTTTTCAGCCCACATCTTTAGTCATTAGTTTGTTTTTCCTTTGAGGATTCCTTTTCTATGTAAAGAGCTGTGTGAAATGATCCATGTGGAAAATTTACTCTCAGCATATTGTTATTTTATGGAGCTCCTGATAGACTATAGTGAGAGCTGAATCTCTAGGACTTTTTGTTTTAGCCAGGAAACAAAAGTAACAATGATACAGTCACCAGTTGATAATCTGAGGGCTGGAGCACTTCACCTATAAAGACAAGCTAAGAGAGTTGGGGTTGTTCAGCCTGGACAAGAGAAGCTTCCAGGGAAATCTTAGAGCACCTTCCAGCACCTAAGAGGCCTACAAGAAAGCTGGAGAGGGACTTTTTACAAGGGCATAGATGGACAGAAGGCATAATGGCTCCAAATTAAAAGAGGGTAGATTTAGATAAGATATAAGGAAGATATTTTTCACTATGAGAGTGGTGAAGCACTGGAACAAGTTGCCCTGAGAATCTGTGGATATGCCATTCCTAGAAGTGTCCAAGGTCAGATTGGATTGTGGACCCCCCAAGGCGGGTTGGGACTAGATGATCCTTAAGGTCTCTTCCAACCCAAACCATTGTATGATTCTATGCATTCAGCACCTCCATGAGCAGCACAGAAGAACTGCTAAGAATCCTAAAGTGGCTGTTACTGTCATCTTTCCAATGCTGTTGCTTGCACTTAGACCAAATATTGTTATCATGGGGCGGGGGGGGGGGGGGGGAAGAGAAGGCTCATATGAAACAGGTATAAAACTTGAAAGATTTAATTCAGACACAGTTTGCACAGTTTAATTGTTTGATTTCCACAGAGTTGCAATTGCACTGCAGCAGGTGTGGATCTGGATATGCATCCCATGCTAGGAGCTGTTGTACTACCAAGGTGTTCTCTGCGTCAGTGTGTGTCACAGTTCTCTCCCCTGCTTTGTCAACCTTTGGTGTCACTAAATCACCAAATTGTCTCAATGCAGAAATGTATCTCTGGTTCTGGGATGTATTAACGTCTTTATTTTTCTTAATTGTATTCACAGTGTTACATGCTGTTATCATTCCTATGGACTGCTCAGAGAACGACTGAATTTAGACCATCAGCAACAGCAACTTCAGTACCCTTATTAAAAATGCGATTGTGATCACTGCATTCTACATCCATCATACGTTGATGTCTTTGATCACATCCTGTCTATCCAGCCAAACCTATGTTACTCTTTTCTTTGAGGACTGATGTGCAAATTGAACTTACTGTTTCTGATGTGAAAGCTTACCTTAGTTTGAGTCCCCTTCTGTCCCCTAAGATTGAAATCTTTTCTGGTCCACAGATGAGCAGTGCTGGCTGGTATATTCTTCTCTATATTTCTTATCCATTGTTTGCAATGTTTAATCAATGTCAAGAGGTATAAAATGTAGCAAGTACAAGCTGTACAAAAAGTATTTGAACAATAAAATGTGGTCATCTCTTGAAGAAGAAGAAAAGTCAGATGTTTTGATAAACTACTCAGTAGTAAGAAACATGTCAGTTGGTGTCTTTTCCATATGTATTTCTTCTCTGATTATGCCAGAAACAGCTGTGTTTAGAAACCCTTAACCTTAGGTAATGTAAAATTAACTTACCTAAAATAGGAAATCATCATTTTCTGTCAACAAGTGCTATGAAAGCAGTGTCTTTTCTAGGTGTATTCTACAGGAATCAAGGAACTTATGCCATGTAAATTTTTCAAACATTTGAAAACATTCTGGTCTTTATTGTCTATTAGCATGTATCTGCTACTTATAATAGACTATTTCTGCTGGCTATTCAGCACATATGGAAAAAAACATAAATAAAACATGCAATTTTTCCTTCAAGATCTGATTTATATTATAAGAAAACAGAAGACATTC
The DNA here is from genome assembly GCA_035583155.1 of Acropternis orthonyx. Classification (NCBI taxonomy): domain Eukaryota; kingdom Metazoa; phylum Chordata; class Aves; order Passeriformes; family Rhinocryptidae; genus Acropternis; species Acropternis orthonyx. The sequence continues at coordinate 24,352,131 of JAWWEU010000163.1, read as the reverse complement.
CATGAAAAAACTCTTCATGAGATTTTATATTTGTATTGTACTGTATACAATGTTGTACATTGTATCCTGTGAAAAACTGAAAAAAAATAAATAGTAGTAGCAAGTTAGATTTCATTAAAATCTGGATCATTCCACCCATGTGAATGTTTCTTTTCAACTAAATGATCTCTAGTGAAAATATAAACCACCTGTCCTGTAAGAATAACACACTGAGGAATGATGACGCAGCTTCACAAGTCACCACATCATCATTCACACATCATCATTCACACATCATCTCCTGCTGAACATAATACTTTATCTTCAAGAGATAAATTCAGCATAATTGCAGGAAGAGAGATTTGTGTTTGACATCAGGAATAACTTCCTAGATTTAAGATTACCACACCTTCCTAAGTGCAGTGCAACAATAAGGCGAGTCTTGTGAGATTGTAGAATCATGGAGGATTTCTGAGAAGGTGCTAGAGGAAAGTATCTACCAGAAATAGCTTACTCCTGTTCTGGAGTAGGGAGACACATTCCTGTGATTCCAGTCGTGATTGTCCCCTTGTGATCAGAGCAGCATGATTCAGCATTGGCTCCAAAAATTGAAAAAGTTAAAGCATTTGACTTCTGTGAGAAAATTTTTCTCTTAACCAGACATGAAAACGTATCAGCTGTGAGAATGCCCAATTTGTTTCACAGTCTTTGGGAAACACAGAAGAGAAAAATAATGGGCTTCCTAGAGTGCTTTACCTTGCCTATGGGTCCGTTCATGGAGGAATAGAGGCAGTGTCTACCCAGGTCTGGCTTCCTCCACGAGCAGTCTAGGTCTTGAATGGCTGGCAGACAAAGTAGAAGTGCTTCACCTGGTAGCCAAGAAATACCATAGAGCTGATCTGTTGGCCCTGCATGTAGGTCTGTAGGTGAAAACTTGTTTCTTTTGAGTGGAAACAACCTGTTGAAGGGTAAACTTCCCAATGACAGGCTTGTGGGCTTTCTTCTCATCTCTGCTGCATTTCTCCCACAGTAAATTGGATCCTATGTTAGCATAAGGGTTTGTATATGCAGGTGGAGAAATTGTTTCCCAAAATAACCTTGACTTGTGCTTACAAAGCGTTTTGTATTGCTGTGTATGCTGCTTACTTTAGTCATTTAATGGTGCAATGCTTAGTAGGTTAATCTCTCTACTCAGGACAGCATTACGGTTGTTGAGGATATCACATATTTTAATTTACTGCTTATTTTTTGTATAAACTTACAGCCTTACTCATCATATCTTTTGCCTTTCACTTCCTTTTCATTGAATACTGTCTCATCTTTTGAACATACCTCTTAATGCAAGGTGTAATATTTGTACATGCAGATTCATCAAGCAATGACATTTGCCTCAAAAAACTTTTCTAAAGGGTTTGCTATTAACAACAGACTTGAAATATTTAAGCGAAACCTGTGAGCATTTTAAAACATTTTCAAAAACTTTAAAAGTTAGAAGCACCTGGGTAGAAAGGCTTAGAAAATATCTTTTCAACCATAACTCTTGAAGTTGCTATAGCAATGTTATAATAGTGTCTTATTAATAGCAAACTACCTAAATATGCCTTACAAAAATCTGTGCAAATTTGTGCAATATTTTTTTATTGTCAGTGCTGGTAACAAGTTAAAGAATCTGAAGACATTAGCCCCTTTGTTTTGGTCTGCTTTAAGCCGGGACAGAGCATCGTGATTTTATCTAACTGTTTTACTTTATCTAAGCCAAATGGTTATCTAAATTTTGTAGATAACAGGAAACCCTGGTTCTGTCATCAGTTTCTATTTACATGCACCAACTACCTGTACATACCCAGCTCCTCTTCTGTGCACAGTTTCCTAAACATTTGCTTGTCTTGCTTTAAATGATGTCTGGCTATGTCATCCCCCTGTTAGAATGTCTTCTGCAAAATGATCTTTAATGCTGTGTGCTCTTTTTTAATTCTTTTGATTCTGATCCCGACTGTGCTAGTGACTACATAATCCCCTGGAGCTGAATTGAACCAAACCATCAAACACAACAGTATTCCACTAACTTTGGGTGAAGGAGCTGTTGTGGGGGCAGGGGCTATAATTGTAGCATTTCCTATTCCTGTTACTGGATATAATAATGAATAACAACAGGTGAGATGTCACACTGCATGAGAAGTTAACACATTTTTCATGCTCTTCACAAAAACGTTTTGATTGTCTACAATTGCTTTGAGGTCATGTTGTTCGGGAAGAAAATAAGGCCACTGTGACCAGAGAAATAGTTTATCCTGAGCCCCTAAAAAGAGTTAACTCCATCATCCACAAGACTTTTTTTCATAGGAACTATTGCAATCTTGATTTTTATTGATGTGGATATTAGAATATAGTATTTTGTGAGCCAGGCTACTTTTTCAAGATTTTTATTGCTTCCACTGTTTCATACTCAGCATTTCACCTGTAAGAGAGTAAAGCAAACAAGAAAAAGTAGGAAAAGATTACAAAGAACTGTTATGTCACGACCTACTGATTTACCCAAATTCATAAAGCTCTTTGGTAAAGAGCAATAAATTTTTCTCTTTCTGTACTGAAAATAGGACGTCTGATTATAGTGTTGATGATAGAATCATTGAGTCTACTTATTATTTTGAAAGTTAATAAGTACTGAATAAGATAAATGTCTTTAATTTTGTCTCACAAGATTTTACACATTACCCAGAAGACATTTAAATCTCTTCTGTAGAATAGCACACCTTTTCAGAAATGTACTTCTGACTCATTAGACTTCTTGAACATTGCCATATTTTTAATTTTATAGTAGAATCACTGCTACTTTTCTCAAGCCTTTTTTTAACAAATTGTCATTTAGCTTTATTTCTTCCACTTCTGGCCAGAACATTTTCACATGGTTTCTGAAGGTGGTGATCACACATTACAAAAAACGCAGTGCTGGTATATGGAATGTTTTAATTTTCATGACTTTTAAGTTAAAATTCAAAATAACCATTATAAGTGGTGTTTAAGGTTGATTGATGATTAAGAACATTAAGGTGATGTATCTTTGTGATGAAGGAAGGATTTCTGGTGACTTTTGACACTTATTCTTTAGATTTGCCTTAAAAATTTTCTACAAATTAAACATTCCTGGATTATTAGTAGATTCTGATTCAGATAAAGTTTCTTTCTCAGGGAATTGCGCTTATGCTTTTTTAGATCATTGTTCAATTGTTTTTATGCAACCTCTTTCTCTAATTTCTGCAGTTTCTCTCTAGTAGTCTGTCCTTTTTCATAAAAGATGCTGGTTATATCTTCATTTGCATGAAATACATAATTTAGGCTATGGAGTCTCAATTATTTTAGCTTGCAGTGAAGTTAATTTTCTCTTAAATTCTGTAAATTTTTCAGTTGTATTCTGCTGCCCTGTGCATTTTCATTTTTTTCATGAAGCTTTTTTACTATGCTGCTTTCTCTATGGAATTAAGTAATGTTTCAGCTTTTTTAAAAAATCCAAAGGCTATTCATTATATTCAATGTTATTTTTTCCTTGCTTTTGGGACATTTTAATATTTCTACATGATTTTTTTCTGAGAAATTTGTAGGATTATAGCTTAAAAACAGTCCTTAATTATTGACTTAAGCAATGAACACTCTAGTGTATTTACTTCCACTTTTTTGTCTAGTCTTCATGCATACAATTTCTGAATATTTACTAAAATTTCAGAAGATACAAGTATTCATCTGCACATAGATATCACAAGTGTATTTTTCTTTGTTACTCTATCTCTGTTTTATTTGGACATTCTATGTAATCCTTCAAGAATGGGAATTTTGACCTGTGAGCTAATGTTCGATGACATGCTATAGTCAATGTGAGTGATTTTCAAACAATGCCGAACATTGCGGCATGCTTATGTAGAAACAATTTGGTATATGCCTAAAAATACAAAAAATATGTTCACAAATGATTCCTGAACACTAAACTTACAGTAAATCTTATTTGCAACGTGTCATTGGACCTGATATGCATGAAATCAAATTTCAGTTGATGTTGCTTAGCCTGTTTGCTAGGTTTAACTTTACAGCTTCCTGTAATGACAACAAAATGGGTTTTAGTTTAGAGCTTAACCTTCAGAAACTTTTCCCATTTTGACTGGATGACGATTCTATCCATCTACATCCTACCTGTACTTCACTTACAGTGTATCTAATTCCTATCCTTTAATGTAATTTACTCATTCAGTATTATTTCAGAATCCTCTAGATTTTCATTTCCAGTCATCACACATGTATGTCCTCCAGCTGATTATTGCAAGGACCTAACACAGCCAGAACTGTGTGCTTGGACTGTGCCCAGGACAGTGGAATAGTGTGAAGCCTGTGTAGGAGGGCTCTGTATCTGTTTACTGTTGGTGTCACAACTGCAGCTACTCTCCACTGCGGTGCCAGTGTTCTGATGCCATGTAGCCACCTGGACTCACACAGGACCCTCTCTCAAGGGAGGGTAACTTTCTGCATCTGCTTCTCCCTCCGTATTAAAAGCTGATTATGTGGACAGCCTGGGACAAGTAGGATGCAAAGATGATTTTCCACCAACCTGTGAGACCTTAATTTATGATTGTATTTGCAGGTCCAATTTGCTAAGGAAAACTGAATCAAGTAGCTGACCACTTTCAGAAGTCAGGTTTCACCTGGTCTACAGCTCTCTTTTTATGTAGTTTGACCTGTGGCTCTCTGAAAATGCATTCAAGAATATTTCTGTAATTGGGAGACAAAACTGCAGAAAGCTATCTGGAAGGAAATGGAATTTTGTAGTGAACAATAGGACACTCTAATGTGCTGAAAAATGACTGCATTTATTATGCCAAAATTAATAAGAAATTATGTATTTGTTAGAATTACTGTAGTAATATGACTATTACTATTTAAGTGTCATAGAAGGTATTATCTATCCTAGTAATTTTCTGCATTAAACAAAACCTACTGTTGATAGCAGTTTTCTATAGATAAAATGCTTTTGAAACAAAAGAACTTGGCTTCTACAAAATTGCTGTTTAGAGTGATATTTAGGATAAAGTTACCACCATGACTTGTGTGTGAATAGTAGCATTTTGAGAATATTTTATTATCATACTTTACCAAAAGTGTTGGCAATGACATTTTATGACTTATGGATCTTTAAACATGACTCTTGCAATTGTTTTGTGGTACATATCTAATGTAATATCTAATTTAAGTGTATGTTAATTGAGCAATATGTTTATTCCATGTGGGTGATTTTTTTTTTTTTAATGAAACAGGCAAACCTAGAAACTTCATACCCTTTGAAGCAAGTGCACCTCACCCAAGGGAAAGTACATACTTGCTACCTCTTACATTTACTTGTTCTGTGGGTGCCAGAAGGCAAAAAGGAGGGTGAAGAGAAGGTGAGAAATGACCCCTTAAAAAATTACATTTTTAAATATTAATTATATTAAAGGATTTTTTTCTGGCAATGGCTCCATAGGGTCTGGTGCTTAAAATGGGCATGGTGTGGCAATGAGATGTGAAAAACTGTTTGTACTTCTCCTCGTCTTCCTCTGTACCTCCCATTGAACATCCTTAACAGAAGAATGAAGTTTAGTGAGCTGTCTTTCTGCATCTGAAGGGAACTTGCCATTATGTACAGATGCATACATATATGCCTAAAAAAAATAGCCATAATGCATCATTACCAAGCAATGGAACATAGAGAAAAACACAACACGTGGATACACAATTATTATGCAGATGTTAAGTATCTATTTGAAACCAATGCCTATGTTCACTGTCTCAGCATCCATTCACAATATTCATTTCAAAATCTAGATGATAATAAGTTAAAAATAATCAATAGTCATTTATCATTTAATTTATTACTACTTTTGCAAATTCTAGAAGAGTGCTTGATATAATCAGGATAATTTAATACATTAATAGTTAGAGGCTCCAATTGAAGCTCTAGTTCTTTTTTGGGCTTGATTATACATCTGTAAAATATTTCTTTCCACCTACATTAGTTGGTAATTTGGCAGAAAAAATACAGCAAATTAACCTATAATAATTATCTTTTACTAAATGCATTTCTATTTTCTTGATTATAGAAAGACAGAATATTTAAATGCCTTACCCCTAGTCCACACAGGGTACCTCTGAGACTGGGCCACTGAAACCACTGTCGGGACCCCAGCCTTGGGACCAAGTGTTCAGTTGGAAGTCTCCTATACTTCATCTAACTCGACTGGCCCTGATTCTAGCCTTACACTTAGTTGTTTGGGTGCTTCTGGACTCATCCCTATCCATCTCAAAAAACTGGCTACTGAGTCAGATGATGAGGCCACAGAATGAAACACACCTTTAGGAGTCAGGCACTGGCTGTAAGCACGTTTTGGTCAGTAGGTGGAGTTGGATAGGTCTGAGTTTGAGACTAGCTAGGTCTGTGGGTCGAAGCATTGGATTGAGTTCTGTTGGGCATTTATGTAAGAAGACATATCTGATTAACCTGAAAAAAAGTGGTTCGCAATTAAAAAGTTAATTCTTATTATCTTTTTGTAGTGGGTGACCAGAGGTCAGGGTGACCCACGCTCAACTTGCTATGGGACTGGACTTGTACTTTCAAAAAGAAGTTTAGGACTGCAGTTCTCTATTTAAGATATGACAATCAAATACCATTTCTTCCTTCCGCTCTCTTCTTATTTTATCACATAGGAAAAACACACTCCCGCTCCCCCCAAAATGGTCTCACAATCGGTAAAGGCAGACTTGGAGGCTAGGCTCCCTCCAGTAATTGGAAGTGATTAAGGAAGAAAAGACAATCAATAAGCATTCTACTAGAATTTGGCGATATTCTCTGCCTTCTGAAATAGTATGCTAGCACTTCTGGTAAGACCATACATCACTCCCACAGACAGAACTAGTAAACATTAAAAATGTGAATGACTATTTCTGGAAAAACATTTACACTATTTGTATTAGTCCTAGGAATGAAAACTTACGGCAGCAAAACTACTCCAATTCATACTGAAGCAATTCACACTGAAGAAATGTTTCTGTGGAAAAGATGAACAGAATAGCCAGAAAGGAATTTCTAACAGCTACAAAGACTGTAACAAAAGCAGACATTGTGGCAGTAGAAAACAAATTGCCAGCTATTGTAAATCCTATTATTTTCTCAGTGTGCCTAAATAGCATACTACCAGGACTCCCACTGACATTACTAGCATGGAAATAGAATATTATTGTGAATGCATTTTCAAAATATTATAGAAGCCAATAGGGTCCACATTACTGTCTATAGAATATGCAATATAAGCTATCAAGCTCTCCCTCTCCTTTCATGTAAAGAAAATGTGTTTCTTACACAGAGTGAGCCTGATTTTTGGCAAGGCCTCTGTTTTACCACAATATATGTGAGTAAATACAACTAGTACATTCACAGGTTTCAAAGATGTTTTTACCACCTGATTTCCATTTGACTCATACAGTCTGCTACAGTTTTGACATGTTTCAATTTCATCACAAGACTTTTCTCTGTGTGAGGCATGTTGTGAGGAAATGCAACGTGTCACGGCTGAACATCATAACCATCTCTTCATGCTCACACATGAACTGTTAGAGATGTTTCAGATCAGTTGTCTTGGATACAAAACAGGTGACACTGAGTGCTGCAATGATGTTGAGCAAAATTTTCCCAAAAGATCTGTGGAAAAACAATGTTTTGCCCAAACCTGTCCTATCTATCAAAATTCTTTCCTCCCTCCATGCTAAATTATTGGTTTATACATAGCTTTCAAAAGAAGTGAGAGGGTTTTTTAAAACTCCTTTTCTCTGTTCTACTCTATAGTTACATTGTAAAAAGCTCAGTCATACTTCAAAAGACAACCAGTTCATTTTGTTGATGACACATTGAGGAAGATATATTCACACACATGCATGTGTGCATGCACACACACATTCCACGCTCTCTACTCTAGAATAAACTTGCATCAGAATACTTTGAAAAGTTCCCAAGGGATTTACAGGCTTTAATGATCAAAACAATTTGAATATTTAGATTCTAAAGCAATCAGGAAGATAATTTTTACAATAAAAGCTGAAGAATTAAATCACTGGCAAGTACAAAGGAAGACTTGGGTTCACCAATACAGTTGTGAATCCAGTTCTTACAGCTTAATTGTTTTTGCTGTCATATGATACTAATTTAGATGTCCTCATTGCCCAGCGGAATTTGACAGTGTATTAACAGATACAATTAAAAATAGTTTGCTTCTGATGCATAACTTTTAAAAAATAAAACCAACAAACTGCTACTTAAGGGAAAAAAAAACATTATTTTAAATTCTGGTTATTCATATACTCTGATACCGGTTTCTTATATGATCCTAGAAATTTAGATTTTTTTTCAGGTTTTTTAGCTTACCCTATAAATTCCACAGGAAAAGCAGCCCCTTAAAATTATCATTTTGAATAGACAGATAACTTGCTTGAGATCTATGCCTTTTAACTCAATGACTTTAATATTTCATATTTCTCCATCACTTCCAGTGTAGAAGCTTTTCTGTCACTGTAAAACAATTCAAAAAGAAAAGTTTTCTGTAGTAGTGAGTAATTTATTTAAAATTAAGTTTAGAGTATTTCATCTGTGTTTGCAATAAGGAGCTTGGACTGCATGAAAATAGCATGTGTAGTAAGACTTGTGAGGATTGGCAGCACTGGGTTTGAAATTATAATAGTACAAATTGCCAGAATAAGCTCAATTCATAAGTTTCATTATAATTGCCAAGCCCATTTAAAGCTTATCACAGAAATGTACCTAAAATAGTTTATGTGAAACAACATTTCTATATGGAATTCCATGAAGAATCATATGAAGATTTGTGGAAAAAATCTTGCTACCATTGTAGGCAGAGTTTTGGTAAATTCTGTAGTATCTTCAAGATCTTTTGTCTGTGTGTGCCCTATGTGTCTCTGTACTGAGCACTCGTTTTGCTACAGTGCTACCTTTCTTTGCTTTGGTGAAATCTGATCTCCCAATTACAATGAAAATCTTGTAGAATGCACATGTTGTGGGAGAGATAAGTGGTGCCTTCATGGGAGACAGTGCAAATTTTTCATTGTGTAGCTTGGATTTCTCAGTATATATAATTTGGAACATTTAATACCATCCGTACAGCACACCTCAGGGCAGTACAAATGTTCACGTAAATAGCAGTGTGCATGCAGTACCAACTTCACAATAGACAGAGAACCAATTTTCAATATGTGAGGTGGAATAGAGTTTAACTTGCCTCATAAAAATTTCTCAGCTCTTTCAAGAAAGGACACAAATTAAGTAGCCTAAGTTTCATGTTGCATGCAAAATTAATTGCAAAGCACACATCATTAAACTTTTATAGCTGATCTCACCCTTGCTGGAACATCATGAGCCGTGTTATGCACATTCCACACCATGTTACACATTTTCACAAAATATGCATTTTATTGTACCTTCAAAGATTTCAGGAGTGTTAAATCTTAAAATGTAAACTTCAGGAGATCAGTATGAATTTCACTGAGCAAAACTAGCTGCATATTGCAATATAGATTGGACATGCTACAGCTGAGCGAAACCTTAAATGCATTGATGGATTCAAAATAAATTACATAAGACTATGTCATACTAGTCTTTCCAAGAACTTCAAACAAGTACCAGCAGTTTTCTCATATGCCAGCTGCAAAAGTTATAGACTTGACATTCTAGCACATCGCATACCTGCAAGTGCAGGCACACATCTGTCCCCCTGCAATTATTGGGGTTTTTTATTTAAAACAAACAGAGAGAAAAAACAATCCCACAAATACCGAGTCATTATGAGAAATGTAAACAGTTCAGACGAGGGACAAGTAGTGTTTGAATTAGGAAGTGGAAAGCCACTATGCTACACTTAAATACAGTGGTTAGACAGTTAATGTATCAAGCACATTCCAGCAGCTTGGAAATGCAGGGGAAAAAACCAATGCAAATTGAACAACTGTGATGAATAATTGAAATCATACCCTCAGTGCAAGCTTTCCTGCACAATTTTCTGGCTTGACACAGATTCAAATTTTATACTGTTTGTACAACACAAGCTTCACAGAACACAACTAAAATTATCTCACACTGAGAATTACTGCACAGTGTGGCTGAATGTGGAACCTGTTTTGCAGAGCTTTCATCTGTAATAGCCCCAGCAGTGGTCTTTACACTTTGACTTTAGTTGTCTGTTGATGTAATGGAGTAAATAGCATGAAGTACCTGCTGGAGACAGATGTCACCTGTTCACTTCCTGTTGTTTCACTTGCATCCTGTGAATTTGTTTGTTCCACCTGCAGCTTGAACAGTCTTGGTAGAAATCAGATTTGGTAGAGGACATCATGAAACATGTGTTGTACAACATATTTGTAATTTTTGTTGCACAAATTTCTTCATGTCTTGATGCTAATTTGCCATCAAAACAGACAAGTACATAACTAATAGGGGAAAAAAGGGGAGAGAAGTGCATGTATTTATTACCAGTATCTACTTTAAGTTTGGAGGAACAACTATGTCTTATCAGTATAATAATCTTGCCACCTGACTTGATAGCTGTCAGTTCTTTCTCAATCCTAATAATTCTGAGGAAGCAACGAGACATACTACAGTACATTTCCTCCTGTCAACCAGACAAAGGATTAGAGCTGGAGCTGCTATTCACTACCCAACCTTAGCATCAAAACAAGTTGTTGTGTTTTTTTTCTTTTTAAAATACAGTTTGAATCTGCTAATTACAAAGGGAACTCCCAGTGGGTGTGACAATCATGAGATAATCAGCTTTAGAGGATTAGAGGACCCCAGGGGGGTGATTAGCTCAGGTTAGCCAAACCCTCTGTCATGAATTAATTCAGAAATGAATATTTGCATTCCAACACTGCATCTCAGTGAAACTGAGTTGCAGCCTATGAATTTTTTTATATTTTTTTTAATTTTATGAAAAGCAATTCACATTGCACAAGACAATTGGCAGCTGTGGCTAATGAAATGTGAGATGATTAAGCAATAAGGATCTGAATTTTGTGTTATTTACTTCTGCCAATGATCTTTCAACACAAAGAACATGTTCATTGTTATTTTTAGTCTGTCTTTTTCCCACACTTTTGTTAAATGCTTGATGGAATATTTTCAATTCATTTGATTCCATGGGTGACAATCAGATAACTTTTCCTTCCATAATTAGCAATTATCAACTGTACAAAAATACTGAATGCCATTGCGTTTGCATAATAAATAAAAAGCAGAAGCGATGATAGCAAGTTTGCTGAACTGAAATATATCTTTTGTGCACTTGACAGCTATTTGGGAATTTGAAATGGTGTTACATACTTATGGATGCACTGGTGAAATGGCCTATATGTCTGACAGTTACATTAAATTGTCGCCTGACACAGATTTAGCCAATGCATTTGATAAAATAGGCCAGAGAAACATAATCTGACAATGCAGCAGTAATTTAAATCTGTTTTATCAAATAAAAGAAAAGAATTATGTGCAATAAGAAACAGATAGAGCTTTGTATGGCTAACTTTTTACACTAAGAGATATCATTATATGTATGGAGGATAATAGACAAATAGCAACCATGTGGGCTGCTTAGTATGGCTTACATGTGCACTCTCTCTTCTTTGTATCCATTTGCCTGCTGGTTCCACAATCTGTTCTTCAGTGTTGGCAATTTCTTGGAGACATATTTTTTGTAATCTATGTGTATCTCAATTTCCATGTCTATAAAATGAAGATAATAGTGATGAACTTCTCTTGATACAGTGCTTTGAAATTTAGTTACAAAAAGCACTAAATACCATCATTAGAGACAATTAATTTTGCAGGTTTTTTGCCTGAACTTACTTTTTTTTCTTCTCTTTGGGAAAATAAAGAATAATTCTATTCCAGTACGGCCTATGTTTGAATCAGAAATTGCTTTTTAACTGAACAAAATTATCTTACAGTAGTAATTTCTGACTTTCTGCTTTATCAGTCCATTCTTCTGTCATATCCACCAAATATTATATAATCTGTTTATAAAATGTTGCCCTTGAATTGTGTTAGATTTTTCTGCTACATTGCCTGGGACAAACTAATGTGTTTTTTTTTTTTTTTTTTTCTTTCGTTTAATTGTCTTTATTGTCTGCCTAAATACTTCAAAGCACTAAGCAAAAGCTGAACTGTTATTTCTTCACCAGTAGTAGCAATAGTAATACCTGTAGCCCTGGTGACAGAAAAGCAGTAAAATTCTGTAAAAGCCAATAATTAAGCCTCTTAACCTGAGTATTAAATTGTCCTTTGGTATGTGAACCTGGAGAAGGGAAAGGGGTAGAGACTGGAGTTGATGGACTTTTGTGAACATGTTAATCCAAAACCTGAAAGTTAGCTACTACTTTGTTCTTAATATTTGCATCTGCCTAGTTCCCTTAGAGCACGTCTGTACTTAATATCCACTATTAATATTTTAAAAGGAAATTTTAAGGGAGTTTGTATGGTTCTGTACCCCTGCTGAGATTCTTCTCTCTTAAATCCTTTTGCAACCTGTTTTTCTTTCTTCTCTTATTAATCTCTCCTTGAGTACACTCTCACCCACTGACAAACATATCCATGGATTGTACGGTTTGAATACTGTACCTTAAAGGCCAAAAGTCTGACAGGTGCAAATCTTATCTTATTGTTATATACTGCAATAAAGCACTAAATGTAAAAGAAGTAGACTTCTTGTAAGCACTGGAGTCAGTAACATCCTGATTGTGAAAAAGTTTTAGACATAATTCCAGTTTGATTTTAGTGGACCTCCATAACTCTGGCCCCGGAGATGGAGAAACAGCTTTTAGCTGTGAATGGTCTTACACAATGGAAAGCAGTCAGTAGTGAGGGCAACTTCATTGATAACATTCCAGTTCATCCATATTCAATACAGCACATTGCCAACAAAATTGTATTCTGTATTCTGCCTAATAACTGCTGCTAAGCCCGTGTCCATTGTTCAGGGACAGTACCTGCCTAAGGCACACTTTGCCAGTCTCAGTAGGAGAGAGCAGGAGAAGAACTGAGCTGCTTCCAATATGACTGCAGCCAAAACTGCCACTGTTTGGGATGTTTCCCCCGTAGTCACAGTCAACAAAACCCGCAGAGTTGCTGCTTGTCAGAGAACAGGCTGCTGCTGTACCCCACTGAGCAAATAACGCTGCCGAACTCAGAGTGCTCTGCAGGGCTGGCCCTCGGCTCCTTCGGAGCTGCTCAGATCCAGGCAGACCACGACTCAACAAAACAGGCTGGAGTAAGAGGGTGTGAGAAACTGTCCTGTTTTCTATATGGGCTGTTTCTATGCAGGTGTGTTATATCAGAAACAAAGGAATAGGGGGACCAAAACTTAAAGATGCAGACAGATGTGTCTGTCCAGCATGAAGTTCATACTGACAGAAATGTGAGTTGAAAGCATGTATGGGGACTTCTGAAATTCCACAAGGCACCTTTCTGCATCTGCAGGTGCTGCTGTGTTTCAACACTGTGGATCTTAATGTTTCTGCTTCAGGAGTTAAAATACTTTGCAAGTTCCATTATTTCACAATTCTAATTCTTCCCTTGATGTATGGTGAACAGATGTTCTTTGTTTTTTTTTGCAATGCACCTTGAGTGATTCATACTATACCATTTTAGGATGATAAACAACTGTGGTACAATATATCTTTTGTATTTTGCTTTAAAGGATAAAGGAATTTTAAAAATGTTTAAAGCTGAGTTTTATCTAAATAAAAAAGCATTATATGCATCTAATCAAATAGCATGGACAATAGGTCATTGAATTGAATAGATTTTCTCAGGCCCTTAGTGCTATCATGAGCACAAATGTGAAATTTCTGCTGCACACATTACAGATAATGGATTTTCATCAGTCAGGGAAATATCCCTTCAGATGTATTATATTTACAACAACAAAAAAAGTTTTAATCTTTTATTAGAATAGAACTTATGGCACTTTTTAAGTTATATTTATTCTGTAACCAACTTTCTAAGCTTAACTGGAAGGGTAGGTAGCTAGTAATAATGCAACAAATATGATGGGGATGGATTTCTGGGTTTTGTAATGTTGTTTTAACCATTCTGCTGTTTGACAGCAAGGACCATAGAAAGGGTCATATTCAACACTCACTAAAAATATACAAAATCTAGCTTCAAATTAGATTATAAAAATATCTGTTCTGGAATTTTTATGTGGTGCTCTAAGTTTCTATTTTTGAGAAGTCACAGGCAGAGGAGTTTGCACCAGGGAGTCACTTCAAGGCATTGCAGTGTTGTAGTAATGGAAGGGACCAGTGTCTGAAAAGCTCTGAGTCCAAACTGATGTCTGGCATGGAAACACCTCGGCAGTGTTCAGTGCTGCTGTGTAATTCTGAAACATTTCAGAAAGAAGTTGGAATAGCTGTTTTCCAGACATAAGTATCCCCTCACTCTCACAGTAGTAAAAGTAATTATCTTTCTTTTCAGTAATAAGTGCTTGTTAACCAGTATTCTCCCCACCACCTTCCCTCCCCAAAACAGAGTGTTTGAGTTAAGAACACAAAAAGAATGACTTTGCTTGGTATTCATGGAATAATTTGTTCAAGAAAAAGCTGTATGTTAGTTTTTTATATTTGTAAAAAGGACATTAAAATGGTTGCTTCAGTGATATATCAAAAAAACCTGTCATGAGAGGCTCATGGTGGAGCACACACAGCTTGAAAATCTTACAAGTAAACTTAAATTTATGCATTGTACAGTAATTTCAAAGACCTCTTGTCCTTTCCCAATGTAAGTCTTGGTTTAAAAAATAGAAGTCTTTGAAGATGTATGAGATAAGTTAAGCCATTGCTATCAGCCAACACCCACTTGAGAAAAACAGGCCAATTCACCAGCTGACAGCAAGGTTAAAAATGAGATTTGATCAAAAATTTTCTCCAGAATTAATTAACAGAAGGATAAAAGCTGATTTTTCAAGGCTAGATTTTCTCAGATTGTTCTACATTTGTTTTCCATGTTTTAATTTTGTGATGACAGCTCTGTGTCTGTCCATTAGCAATGTACAAATCCCTTTTGATTACTTTTAGAAGGAGTAGAGTGGCTACATAGCTGCAGGGAAAAAGCAGAGGCACAGAGCTTCCTGCTCTCTGCTTTGCCCTGTTTGGATTAGGAGATGGTCACCTGTGGATCTCATATCTGCATTTTGGATCTTCCAGAGTGGAAACTTTCAATAATCTCTCCCTAGAGGAAAAAAAAAAAAAAGTGATTTGTCTTCTTACTTGGCATTAGGGTTTTGGGGTTTTGAAAATAAAAAAAAAATCACACAAATTGTTTTCCTAATATCCATAAGGAAGATGAAGGTACAGATGCAAACTTCGCAGCCTAGGCTTGTCTCTAATATGTGCCTATTAAAGGAAAAATCCTTTGCAAGTACATTTAATACTTGGGATTAAAAGTTTAAAGGTAAATGTAAAGCACAAAAGACTTTGTGCTTTCAATTCATAGAAATTCATAGAAATATATCTGAAAGGGAAAAAGAGGGGGATTTCCTGACAGAAAGCAAACACTGAGGTGAGACAAATTATGTTAAGGCTCTGCATTATATTTAAAACTTCTAATTACCATGTGTCTGTCAGAAAGCATACTTATAAGCAAAAGTATTGTTTGAAGATAGGAGGTCATCTGGTTAGGGCTCAAAATAAAAATCCTTGACGATTTTCTGGTTTTTAACTATGTCTCTACTAGTATTGGATCATGTAATAAATTTATGCAGTAACATCACAACTTAATGGTTATTATCTTACTGATTTATACTATTTCCTCAAAAATAACCAGTGCTTGGAATTCTCTGAATGAAATTCAAACTTATTAATATTAATGAATTATACAAAAGATAGTTTTAGATCTTGTAGTTATTCATAAGTTGAAGTAAAATGATATCTTCAGAGCAAAATTTGTAACACTCTAAATCAGTGAATAAAATCCAGGGAACTGAATGAAATATCTGTCATCCTGTTGAGGGAGTCTGGACACAACTTTGCATACCAGGTTTCTTTTACATCAATTTATCAATATTCTGAGTGGCAGTCTTACTATTGGAATGAAGTTTGACTGTATATGGTTACATTTCATACTTAATTTCATACTTAAGGCCTTAATACCCTTAGTTAACAGGAGCAACAGAAAAGAGCATGACTAAAACAAATAAATATATAGAAAAAAACATGAATTTGAATATCATTGAGTGATTGTAGACAACTCTGGCATCTCAATTTAACACCGATTTTTTTTAAGTTAATTGCACATACAGCTTTGATTTTAAATGATAAGCTGCACTTTCTTTTCTTTTCCCCTTTGTTCATAAAATACTGAATTTTACCTTCTATTTCCACGGGAAATGTGGACTCTGCTAGCATAAAAGTCTGATGGCACACCATGGGTAACGTTCATAGTGGGATAATCTGTTGTTAGCTGCTGGGGCTAACTGTTGGTGTGCTACTAAACTGGAGCAAGTGGAGCCCTGAACATGCCCGGCAATATTACATCAACATCCATGTTCACTGGACAGAGGGAGAGTAAATCGTGACATTGATTTCTGACTGCTGAGTTGGGTCAGAAGCTTGCTGGGAAAGACAAAATACGGCATTGATCTTGTAAATCTGGGGGCATTTACTGCTGTCGTTGCTAGAAAAAGGTTGTAACATCCCATCCCATCCCACCATCTAGACGTCTTCAGCAGCTATCCAGTTTGCCTAGTGTTAGTATTTGCCCTGAAATATGAGATCATCATGGAAACTCGTTAGTGTGTGTAATAGGGAGGTAACATGCTGTTGTTACAGCTTTCCAGTCCATGCTGTTATGTGTGAATGGGTTTCGGGATGTGCCGAATGCTTCTGTTTCTCTCATTTAGGACAGTTATGTTTGATCAGCAAAGGATGTTAGGTACTGAAGAGAAGTTTTCATGTGACAGTCATGTTTAGTCAAGTGTGAGATGTGTTATATTGGATCTCAGATAAGAAAAGGAGGTAATAATCAAACTTGGAGTATCTTCGTGTTTGGTCCTGATCTTATTGTGCTTAAGCAGGACAAAATGGTACAAACATGAATGAATATAGAACAGAAATTAAGGGAAAATGTTTCTAATTCTCATATTAGTGAAACTCTGGAAGAGATTTTTACTAATAAAAGACTGTTATGAATACAGAAATGTTTCTGTAGGGCATTTATTGACAGCAGTGTTTTAGTGTTGGAAGACTGGCCTTGATTAACTAAAAGTTTCCATCCTGTGTTTCTAAGGCTGCTAACATGCAGGTATTGCTTGTATTTTCACTCATCTGAACTATAAATCTGGCAATAAATCCATGGGAATGTTCATAGTACCTTTGTTAACATGATTAAAAGCTCGAAGGATCAGGGCTTTGACTTTCTGCAATTTAGCAAAAAGATCTTATGAGTTGGAACTATTAAGTACTAAAACAAACACAAACAGTTTGTAAAGTCTGCAGTGGTACTCACAGAGAAGGCTGTGACCCCACAACACAAATCAGAAATCTTGAGGAAAGCCCTCAGAACGTTTTAGATTTTTCTTGTTTGCTTCATCCCCCAAAAGATTGAGAGAACTTTTATCTATGAAGTTATGTGACATTTAGTTTCTCTTGAATTCTGCATTTCACTTGCACACTTGGCATGTGACTACTAGTATCGGGGAACAGAGTGCATAATTATTAAGTGTCTTAAGTCAAACTCAGATTTCACAGAAATTATTTAAAAGTACATCTCCCACTGTAATCACGCATTACTTCATATTAATACAGGGTTTAAGTCTGAGTAGATTTTAGAGTGTAAAAAAGCACCTTCTTTATCTCTATTTGAGTCAAGTGAATAATTCACCATGAATAATTTATAAGATGAATTGAGGTTCTTCTTTCATGTACCACCTACGTGAAACAATTTCATTTATTTTACTTTTTTTTTTGTTTTGTTTTTGTTTAAATTCTGAGTTAATATGCACATCTGAAAGCTGAGTTTCCTTACCTAATGATGCCTGGTCAAATAAGATCCATGTTTCTATATCTTGAATGGATGAGCAGAATATAAATATGTTGTACAAGCAAATGTTTTAATTATAGATTTTAAATCTGCATTTGACAAACACTGCTTAATATGAAACCTGCTCTCAGAAGTTATTACCAGGAATAACATGAAAAGGATAAGGTGCTTACATAAATGAAATACACTAGAGCAATCAGAATCATCTCTCAATTCATGTGAAGGTATTTTTATGGTTTAGTCCTCTTTTGGAATAGATATAGAGGAGGCACATTGCTTATTTTAAGGGACCCAACATACCCCTGAGGAACAGAGCAGTAAGCACAGGCAGAGAGCAGGTTTTCCAGCTCTGCTATGCCTTTTAGGAAGGTCTCCAGAGAGCACCATTATCCAACAGAGAAAGCATAGCTGAGGCAATCACATTATTCTCTTGGTACATCAAAGACTGTCTCTGGTGTACAGGTTAGGGCTGTCTCAGTCCCTTTTTAATACATACCAACAGCTAGACCAATTCCAAGCTGCCCGAAAGAAAGAAATAGGAGCTGCCTCCCTCCTATGTTTGTACTCTGCACCATCTCAGAATGAATCAGGTCTATGACACCTACTTTACAGAGAGTTTTAGACTCTCAATCCTATTTAAATTTTAATATGAAGGCTTGTTATAATTTCTATAATTTGAGGCATTAAAAGCAGGTGAAGCATCTTTAATCATAAAAGCTTTGTTGCTCTAATTTACGATACCTGCGTTTTAAGCCCCCACCATAAAGCGGATTGTGTTTGGGGGATGATAGTTCAGAGTAAGGAAATGTGAACCATCAGAAAACCTGTTTACATTAAAACATTTTGACAGCACCAGTAATTAAACCTGTTTCCCAGGTGCAGACCAATATTTTAAATGCCCCTCTGGCTACAATACTATTCAGGTTTGTCTATCTTTCTTCCTTATCATCCACTGCAATAACAAGGTAATGAGAAGACAACACAATATAAGGAGAGCTGGACTAGCAATTAATAATTTAAGTATATAATCAGAATGTTAAAATCTCATTTTAACTGATTTGTGTATTAGTTTTTTATGACACTGACAAATTCTTTTGTGCTGAAAAACAGCAAATGGGAAATCGTGGCACCAGTGCTTGCTGCTGTGACAAGTTATAGCCTAACATGATCATTTCTGACTTTGAAGTGTGAGTTGGCTCTAGAGCACAGCTATGCAAACCTTTTTATGTAGACAGCATGTGATTTTTTTCTCTGAACCTTTAAATAACAGTGCATGAAGACTGACAAACCCTCAAAACCTGATGAACTCATGAAAGCGTAATTTGGACAAGTACAAACTTGTGCCACAAAGCCAAGGGTAAGATCTATTTGACTTACACACAGCATAATCAGATGCTGCGCCCTGTCAGGCTGACAAAATTCTTTTAACACCCCATGACTATGCTAACTTGCTTCCTACCAGCCTCCATCTTAAAAGCCCCAAACTGACAGGTGAATGGGTACTTAACCATCCATTATTGCCATTTTGGGGGAGTAACCAGTCAGTTCTGCTCTTCTCTTTGTCAACCAGAACAGCAGGCTATAAGTGCTGCATTTCCTAACCAAGGATATGAAATCTTTGGAGGAAATCTTTGGAAGCAGAGTCCCAGGCATGAGTCTGCTTTTGGTGCTTTAGCCAACATACAATTTTGTTATTCTGAAGACTAGGCCCTGGCACACATACCTGTTTCCTGGTTTTCACTGCATTGTCAAGGTCACTATATCTGAAGTGTGCAGCTCAACCTGAGAAATTTGATTACGTTGGAAGGATGGTAACTTCTGACAGGGGGCTGAAGGCAGGAGTAGCAATCCACTTGTGAGAAGTTTTGAGAGGGAACAGGGCAGTCACAGGAGGTCTGAAAAAGAAAGGTTTTAACACCATCCTATTGCACAGCCAAATATGTCTGCTCTTTCCAATACAATATTTTCTGCAGCTGATGGAGAATTTTCAACATTTTTAAATGCTTGAGAGCATATATATCATGTGCTTAACTGAAGTATTTATCACTTAAGAACACCTTTAAAAATACCAGAAAGCTGTAATTTTTGAAATACTAAGTGTCATCATTATTATTCCTATACAGCTTATATGGAAATACATGCCTCCCCCGCCCCGAGCTGGAATTTTTCCCCTTTCATGTTTTTTTTAGCATGTTGCGAAATAAGGCATTCCACAAAACTGGCATGTCACTTGTACAATCTATAGTCATTATAATACAATCTTAAATGCTGAATCAGAAACTCTTGGAGTATCTTCATATTCAGTGCTAATTCCAGTAATTGCTATGGTTGTTCACCAGCTCTGCACTGTGGTCAGAAGCTATGTAGAAATATTAGTATTGTGAGTCTATGCCTGGTGCAAATGAGAACCACATCAGAATCAAAGGGATTTTTGCATGGTTATTACTTTTTGTAAATATACAACCATATAGAGATATTTGTTAGAAGCAGAAGCCACTGTTCACCATCCATTTGGTTGATAGTGGAAGTCATCTGATTTAGTACAGCTATAACAATCACAGTTTTTGTACATATAGTACAGAAGATGTTTGTTTAAAAACCACAACAAAGTAGATCACCTGAGACATTGCTCTTAAAAGAGAAAATATGATCATTGTTCATATAGGTATTGTCAGAGAGCATAAGTGGGCTCTATGTGTCCTAATGCCTTTACATGCTGCTCAGCAGAAGCACAGCATGCTCATTTCTATCTGGGTTTCTAGGGTAAGAGGCTGCCTGGATCACCAGATGACTGGCAAGGACTGTCTCCTAAGCAGCATAAGAAATACTTGTTAGGTGTTATTATAGAAACCTGTGCTACAGGAAAGTTTATATTTTGCAATAATGACTAGTGTTTGTCTTACAAAACGTCAGCTCTGCCACACTATGTGCTGTTGCTGTATCTGTTTAATGTTTAGATACCAACAATCAAAGTACTTCTGTAACCACAGGACTGGGTCATGTCCTGTCTTGTTCATTGGGGAATTAATTGTACTTGCTTTAGAGTTAGCTGTTAAGGAGATTAGGTAGGTAAAGCATAGCAGGGTAACTGTGGTTGCATGGCAACTGGAAAGAACAGTAACATCTGGTATTCTTAATTTTCTTAGAACCTATAGATCTTAGTGCCATCATATGTGTAGTATTATTTCTACCACCATGCCTCATTTTTCCTGTTTGTTAGCCCACAGGTAACATCCTTGATGTTACCATTTGACCCAAGGGCAAAATTAGATATAATATTGGATGCTGTGATGTTGAAGTCAGCTTCCTTATTGCCAGGCACTGCTAACCCTAGAGGATACTCTCCAGAAGCAGCACAGGAAAGGTCTATCCTCATATGAAAGACTGGCTTCGAGGTTAGTCAGGCAGTGTTGTTAGCTACTTGAGTGTATGGTATGTCTCCTGTCTGCTTAAACGATAGATCTACTTGAAATTTTGTTTATTGTCCTCCTGCAGGACCATTTCTTTCATTTCAGGACGGCAGGAAGACCAGGCCATCTGTCACAAGAGTGATATCTATAAGGAAAACTGCATTAAGTCCACTTTAACTCATCTTTCTTGATAATTTCCCTGCTTGTGGCTCTGACTGCTTTATGAGTTTTTTTTAGGTTTGTTTTTTTTATCTTTTTTTTTTTTTTTTTCCTGACAAACAAAAGAGCCTTATTAAAGCAGTGGTTTGCTTCATTCATTTTTTAAATAAAAACTCAGTAAGTGATGTGGTGTCAAGCATAGACCAGACCAGTTTTGTTCAACTGCTTTAGCATTTGTCGAGCATTTGTCGTCATTCATCCACCGCATGGCTTTCTTCAGTGGTTACTTTAAAGTAGAAGGAACAGCAGGGTTTTTCACAGAGCTTCCCACTGGGGAGCTGCAGACATTGGGTAGACTCAGCAAGCACCAAAGTGCTGGACTGGTACGGAGCCTTGGAAAACCTTCCTGACCTTGCCACACCAGAGACAAGCTCTATTTTAAGCTCTCCTTGCCTCTGTGTAGGCACCCAAACCAGCCCGTTTTGAGGGCAAAGATGCTGATTTCATCAAACCCGAATGGCAGTGGGGCTTTGGAGAGCAGAAGCTGCAAGGGAGGGTGTATATTCTCCCCACACTGCTCAGCACCTCTCTCCTCTGGACCCACTGATCTGCTCAATGCCAGACAGAAAATAAATACCAAAAGCATGCTAAAGCCCCTTTTCCAGCCTGAACACATTGCTAGAAAGATCAAGCAGAGACCCGGAGTTTTGTGAACACCAACGAGGAACTGTTTTCCTCAGTCAATGAACTTCAGTGAACCCTGTGTGTGTGTGTTTGCTTGGCTGCTACAATTCTCATTGTGACCCAAGAAGCTGATGAGAATATTTTGAAATAGCTAACAGTTGTATAAACATAGAACATTAATTTCTTATATTTTAAAATGTTGACTAGACTAGCAGATTCTATAACCGATGCATAAAAATTTCATTTGCATATTCTGCCTTTAAGACTTCATTTTATAAAACCACCTTTGTAAATCCTCTGTTGCTACTTCCTATTCATCCTTTTGTTCAAATCTTTTTGAGACTCAGCCCAGATTAGAATTCATCATGTCTAAAAAAAATGAGATGCTAAAGGTATTCTTTTTTCAGTGTTCGTCTCCAGCCTTTCTTGACAGATTGTCAAGAAATATGTCTCTAAAAAGCCAGGTTAGATCCTCAGAGACAACCAGTGATGCAGTTCTTAGTAATGTGCTAAACCCCAGTCAGAGTGCACCTTAGTGTTGCTGTGTGCAGTGATGTGACATCTGAGTTATTTGTTTTCTCTGCCATAAGATAGCATTAGGGGACGTAATGTGAACAGATCACTCATTTGTGGAAGTATTTATAGTGCTGCTTTCGAGGGATCATTCAATTCCAAAGCAGATGGCAAAGCATGGATATTCACGGACTACTTTAAAAGCTATCTTAGGTAAAATGTTTTCACACAGAGCAGCTAAAGCATGTAACAATCTGATATTTTACAACACTTATTACTTAATGTTTACATGTATTTACAATAAATCTTCATAAATGCTACTCAAGCAAGAATTTGCTAGTTCCAGGTTTTATTATAGTATATTCCATGAGATCTTTATCGCTCAGGCTCTGACCCTGCAAATATCTTTGCATGAGTTAAACAACATTCAGCTGAGGGGGCCCACTGTGTTCAGTGACACTGAGTGTTTGTAGCATGGCAGACTCCAGGAACACGTGGCGTGTGTCAAGATTGTCAATTATCTGGGGATACGGAACCTCCATCTCATGGCAACTAAAGGAACTATAGCTTTAGAAGTGATGAGTTTGTCTGCTCAAAACTGAAGAATTCTTCTAAGATGTTACTTCAGGCATCCAGAAAACAAATCTTTTTTTAAACATGATATCCAAAGACTTTCCTATTCTGCAAACACAAATTCAGCTAAATGTGAGGTAGCTATTTTGATAATTTCATGTAATTCTTCCCCAACTGCCTGAAGCCCAGCTTTCCATGGTTCAGTGTTTAAAAAAGGTGGTAAATAAAAGTCTGCTAATTGTGTTGAGTTGGAAGACTGGCCTTTTTGATGGAATAGGTGATTTCACATGGTTTCAAATGTCACAAACTCCTCAGCTTCCTGACTGCATTTGGTATCCCTCAGGTGGCACTCCCTAGGCTGCCTCTTCCTCACTGCCTTCTGTTCCTCAGGAAACTTCCACCATGCCCCTTCCACACAGTTGCTTTAGAGACCTGTGTATATTCCTGTGACAATGTCCTGTAAGTCCTGTTATCAAAACCCACACATTTAAGTTGAACATAAAAGGAAAACCAAATGATCAGATTGTATTTTGAAACTATTCCCTCAGTAAAACTTAGGAGACAAGTTTTTTATCTGCCTGGTCTAGCTTGCATGCACTTGCAGTTCTCTTGTTCTCAGCTGTCTGACATTTAAGATACATGTCCATTACCTTGGGGTGCTTCAGGTGTGGGCTCTGTGACTGCCTTTGGTGGGTCCTGGCCCAGCTGGAGCTAATTGGGTTGTTACCACTGCCCAGCTGTCTGCAATGAGGGCTGTGCTGGAGCCTGCCATGTTGGGGGTGGGCTAAGAGAGGTTTTCCCTGGGTCTGGGGGTTTGGCTGTGGTAGGGAAGTTGGTGGGAGCACTGGGCTGTTGTTATCTTTGTGGAGGCTCGTTTCTGCAGGACTGGCAGGTAAGTTACTGAGGTTTTATGTCACTGAGGCTGCTAGGCTCTGGGTGATGACTGACTTTGATAGAGGAAGGAGAAAGAGAGAAGTGGGTTAAGATACCACTGCTTTTCCTAAGCAAGTGTCTTTTAAAATGCTTGGGTTAAAATTTGTTGGTTTTGTTTCTTATGGCTGTATTAATATGAGCTGAGTGTAGGTCAAACTTTTGTAGCTGTGGTCTGTCCTGTCTTTGAAAGATTACTGGTAGTGGGGATTGACTTGCTTGAAGTTATCTGAGTTGAATGCATTGGTCCCTGCACTGCTGGAATAGCTTTAGATGTTAGGGAGAGGTTTTTATCCTTTTTACTGTTTCTGTTGGGTCTAGTCTTGTTATAGCTCTCATGGTAATAAAAATTACTATTAGAGTATCCTGCTGCTTCTTTCTCCCTCATCCAACCCAGCCTGAGTGTAGTTATTTCATGTCAAAATTGAAGTAAGCCCTGTGACTGAATGTGACCTCCTCACCCACTGTGGGTTGTGCTCATTCTCTGGCAGTGCCTTTGGGAAGGGGCCATCTTGCAGACTTCCATCGAACTTGCTGCTTTATTTTCCAACTTTGTTTTCCTGCAGCTTTGCAGTGCTGGTCTCTTTATCCAGTCCTATAAATTGGACTGTCTCTCAGCTGACAGTAAATGCACTTGGTGGCATAGCAAGAACAGTATATGCTCTGGGAAATACCTTGCCATGAGCAGTTCAAAGCCAGATGCAGAGCATGTACTCATATGCATATGTATGTGGTGTTTGTTAAAATGTACTTGAATATGTATTAATAATGGATACAATGCTAATGTTTGCTATGGGTTTTCAACTCACTGGGGAAAATAGAGTATAAACTGCAACTTGAAGTAAATTGCTGTTGAGAAATAGGTAGATTATGACTACTGCAGTGCACTCACCTGCCAGGAAAGCTATTAGTTAAATCTCATTAGTGGCATAAATTGTCTGAAGGAGATAATACATATCTGAAAAATGCCTTTCAGTAGGTAAGTGCTTGTGTCCACCCATGTTAACAGCACAGCAAAGACTGAAGCTGTTCTTTCTGACTTAAAGACAGTACCTGTCTTTTCTGTGCTTGTAGAGAAAGAGCTGGATGGAACAGACCCAGGATTTTCTCTTTGTTCGCTTTGACTAGACATGCTACTGATTTTTGTAGGGAAAAGTTGGAAATTCAGGTTTTCTTTAGTTGAAGCCTACTGCTGGCAGCGAAGATGGTGTGCAGTGTTTGTGTGTGCCATGATTTAAGCCAGGTTTTCATCAAGTTAGTATCATTCATGCTCTGTTGTGGTGTGTGCTATGAAAACCTGTGAAGCATCGCAGCAGGATTCTTTCAAATTCCTCATCTTGCTTGGCAAAAAGAATACTAAGGGGTAAAAGCAAAAGAAACAATCAAGTCTCAGCAAAACTTACTGACTCTGCACAATGCTGAAGCATGCAGTCTGTGGTTCACTTTAAATGAAACAAGAACACAAGGGACTATATTTAATTTAAACACCACTCATCCTAAAATAACTTAACCTGCAGAATGATTGCTGTGCAAACACAGTAATAATATAGCAGAGCTGTCACTTCAATCAATGTTTAATAGTCTATGGCCAATTTCATTATTAACACTTATAGCACTTCATGAAAAGTGATGAAAATACTGATGCATAACCATTACTGAAGTCTCTGAAGACCCACAGAACATTTTGTAACTACTGCCTGACACTTCTCAAGGGAGACTGCAATGGGTTGTGAGCTTGGGCTGTTAGTAGCAGATTCCAAAACTACTCTTGTTTCAAGATTGCAAACAAAGTAGATGAAACGAGCTCCTCACAGCTTTTGCCTCCATGTGGTCTGTGTGGAAGCCTAGTAAGGGTGGTGCAGTGTTTCCTCCTGCTGTTGCAAATGATTGGGAATTATTGTTTTTTTTTCTTATTTTAAGTTTATATCCGGGTATCTTGCACTGGTGGGAAGATATATCAAAGGAATAACCCAAAAGCAAATACCAAAGAAAGACTGTGGGTGCAGAAAAGTATCTGCAGTCATGCTGTTAATCTTTTGCTTTTACTATGCTGTAATCTGAAAGTTCCTTACCATAACACAGCTCCTGATTGTGGAAAGAAGCAGATTAGCCAAAATTCTTGTGTTTTTTTTTATATTTGTGTGTGTAAATTGACACTACAACTAAGGTGCATGTTTGAAAGAGTATGACCAAATTCAATAGAATTCCTGTGGTGTTTTCTTTAAGGCTCCACAAATACACTTTGCTAATAGTAGGAGAGAATGCTTTGGCTTCTTCATGTGTTACCATTGTGCTTTGGTAGAGAGAGCTCACGTTAGCAGTGGCAGGGTTGATGCTTGCAGTTAGTAACAGCTGGCACAGGGCTTGGTCAGGGCTTGATCACTTGTCTGAAGGAGCTAAAATAGTATCCTTAGAGTGCCTGGATATTTCCTTGGTTCCTGGCATAAGCTCAAGCCGCAAGTCACAACCTTTCCATGTTGAATTGCAGTAGCTTGGAAGTTTACATGTCTGTTTTTTTTTCCATTAGTGATAAATTAAGTAGCCTTATTTTGAACTTTGAAGTCTAACTTTAGGTGCGCCTGTGGTGGCATCTGGCCTGGAATAAGCATGGTCATGGAACTTCTGGCCTTCTAGACAAGAGCAGTAGGTAAAAGAGATGAAGCCAATGATGCAGGGGTCTCCATCATTAACATGCAGAAAACCCCTTGGGTAGAAAATTCCTTTTCTGCCTCCTTTAACTTTTATAAGTATATGGGAATGCTTTATGGCATTTGACTGGTATTGAGTGGTCACTTGAGTTACTGTGTTCTGGTCTGAATGTTGTCATGAAATTGAGAAAATCTTGATTGAAATGATAGGGAATTACTCATTACTGAATTTTAATAGTGAATTCGCAACTGAGGTATCTCCATTGGGTGCATTGATTTCTCTTTCTGGACCAGTGCATTTCAGATGACAAAAAAGATGAGATGGTAGTTACAGCCTCCTTTCCTCAAATAAAATTTGTAACATCTCCTTACTGTTCCTCATCTTTGGTGTTGCTTGAATGCAACACAAACTGTGGAATTTATGAAGTGAAATGCTGAATCTGTATAATGTAAAAGTGCTGAATTTCTACAGTCTAGGTTGGCTTGCTTGAGCTTTTAGCTGATGTTCTGGAAGCACTGAGACATAAGCCATGCTTGACTTAAAGGAAAATTAATGCTTAGAACCTTTTCAGGCTTCATAGGCTGTTGTTTTAGATGTTAAAAAAAATAAATCAAAATGAGCTTGAAGCGTAGATTAAAAGACATGAGGTTTCCTAAACTTGCTGTATCTTTGGAATGTGGTGACAGACACAGCGTAGTTTGTGTTGAAAGGGAGCTTTAGAGATCAACTAGTCCAACCCCTGTGCAAGAGGCAGGGACATCTTCAACTACGTTAAGTTGCTTGGAGCCCCATCCAGCCTGACCTTGGATGATTCCAGGGTTGGAAAGTCTACCAGCTCTCTGGGAAACCTGTTCTAGTATTTTGCTACTTTCATGAAAAATGTCTAAATCTATCCTTGCTGAGTTTAAAAACGTTACCCCTTGTCCTATTACAAGGCACTGTACTAAAATGCTTGTCCCCATCTTTCTCAAAAACCCCCTTTAAGCATTGAAAGGTCACAATGAGGTCTCCCCGGAGCCTTCTCTTCTCCAGGCTGAAGAACCCCAATTCTCTCAGCCTGTCCTCACAGGAGAGGTGCTCCATCCCTCTGATTGTCTTGGTGGCATCCTCTGGACCTGTTCCAACTGGTGCACATATTTGCTTTACTGAGGACCCAGAGCTGAAGGCAGTACTCCAGCTGCAGTCTCACCTCCCTTGCCCTGCTGGTCACACTCCTTTTGATGCAGCCCAGGATACAGCTGTCTTTTTGGGTTGTGAGTGCACATTGCCAGCTTGTGCCAGGCTTTTCATTCATCAGCATCCCCAAGCCCTTCTCTACAAGGCTGCTTTCAAACCTGTCATAGCCCAGCCTGTACTGGTACTGGGTGTTTCCACGTGCCAGGTGGAGGACTTTGCACTTAGTCTGGTTGAACCTTGTGAGGTTCACAGAGAATGACTTTTCAGATTTGTCCAGGCCCCTCTGGGTGCTGTCCCTTTTCTTGGGCATAAGAGCCACACTACACAGCTTGGTGTCATTTGGAAACTTGCTGAGGGTGCCCTTGAACCCACTCTCTGTCACTGATGAAGCTATTAAACTGGACTCAATATGGACCCTTGAGAGACATCACTGATCTCCATCTGGACATTGAGGAGAACTAGTTAAATCCATGACAAGTTGAGCTAATCTGGTCTTAAAATTACCCCCTGCAAGAGAACCTGGAGTAGAATGTGCAGGCGATGTGTTATGATGACAGGTTAGACAAACTCAGTGCTATTTCTGTATGCTTTCCAATGCCTCCATGTCCTCTGGCTCCCTCCTGATGTAATAGTGCTGCCTGGTTGTTCTGTGTGCAGCTGCTATCACTTTTCTTGATCTTTCTTCTCTGTGCATGCGTGTACACCCTCTAAAGGTACTGTGGGAGTTAGTGTGCTGCAGTCTTGCAAGTTGGGACAACATGTAGATTTATTTTGGAGTTGAGGAACAAGGGATTTATTTAGTAAAGAGGGTTATCTTTGAAAGATCAACCATCTAAATTTGTTGCCTATTCATAGAAGCAGTTGGACAGCAAGAGCCCAACTTTCTGTGCTTGCTTGAACACTTCTCAGTTCTTCTGTGGTTTTGGGCTGTCAGGCTCATGTTGCAAATGGAAGCTTGGCAGGGTTGCTAGCACTAATAACAGGTTATGGTATCAGTCCTGTAGCGCACTGACACAGAGGTATGTGCAGCCTGGCTCTTGGGGCTGATGCTGGCTATAGCAGAAGGGAGCTCTTAGTGCTCAAAAGCAGTAGAGACAGGCTGGGTGCTGCCTGTAGTGGGAATGCAGGTGAATGGTCTGGCTGAGGACCTGAGATGTGATGCAGGAGGAGGGTGATGCTGGTGCTGGGGTGAGGCTGATGGAGACTGGGAGAGAGCAGTGTTAGGCCACTACTTAATCTTGTTCAGCTCTTAGGGATGCATCAGCTAAACTGGGCTTGTTCATTTAGTAAACTATTAAAGAAGTTGTCTTCAGGGTGTTTATTTCAGGCAGTTCTAGTGCAGTAATCCTTTAATTCCTCAGAGTAAATGCTGATGAGGATTTACTGTGGACTCAGTGGTGTGGAGGTCACTGTGTGAGTGCTTATAGAGGTATTTGAGTGCAGTGTGGCTGCTGTCCCCTGGGACTGGGTGGTGGGAGCTGCAGGATGTCCCCCCACCCACCCAGCTCCTTTGTATGGGTGTTGATGTCTGTGGGTGGGTGCTGTGCTTGGGAATGCTTGTGTTTCTGAGCATGAGGACAGAGGCTGGTTCTGCTTCAACTTTGGCTAAACCCACTTGTCCTCTAAATGTTGATGTTTATTCCTCTTGTGCATGCTGCTCAGCCTTCTTTCCTCTGCCTTGATCTTTCTTTTTCTGGGTCCTTCCAAATAGCAAGAGAAGCCCCAGATGACACCGTGTGCTGGTGCATATGCTTGAACTCCAGTGTTGTTTCCTCTGTGTGGGTTATTTTACCCACAAAAGCATAATGATTTGTCATTGTTTAGACCAAATGATTTCTTTACTTTGTACAAAGAATGTTCCACTGCTTAGGAGGCCAGGAGAAGGCTTGTGTTCTTCCACTTATTTGAGATGGATGCTCAGGACTTTAATAATTCCTGACTTGTAAACCTAGCTAATCATTCTTGTTTTGGTACTGTGGGAGCAAGCCAAAAGAAACCTAAAGGGAGTTGCAGCCTGTTTTGGGCAAAGGAACTGTGACTTCAGTGTTTTGCCAAACTCCCCTTCCCAAGGGAGCTGGTTTCCTGGGAACAAAAGGTGTTGAGGCTGTGTGGCAGGGAAGCAATGTGAATAAATTTTATGCTGGTATTTCACATGGTAAGCTGAATGGTTACAGAATGTCATGTGGCACTTAGACTGGTGAGCTATGTCATGAAAAGGAAATGATAGACTGCAGTAGGAGAAAATGTAGGTGCAGTAAGTAGCTTATTTGCTCTGGAAATTCCTTTGCTCATGGAAAATTCTTAGTGGCCAGAGCATGACAGTGATCTGAGCAGGTGCTCCTGGTCTCTGCCTGTCACTGTGCTACTCTGATTCCCTTCTGTGAGATGTTTGTCCTATTGGTTGCAACATTGTAATGCAAAAATCTGATATTAGAATCTTGTTCTTGAATAATAATCAAACATGAAAGTATTGGAAAACCAGAGTCAGATAGAAACCTGAGATGTGTAGCAACTTTTCTGCCTTTTTCTCATAATTCAGTATAGTAGAAGGCACTTGAAACCTCAAATTGACCAATAGAGCACTCTAATTTTAAAATGTGCTGTGCTTTATATATAGCTAAAACATACAATTTTTGCATTATTTCTAGTTAGGTACTGAGTAATTGTAGTCCCTGACAGGCCCCATAGTCCAAAGATGCTGTTTTAATTTAATGATAGAAGCTCAAAATTATTGAAAGTAGCTACTCTTCAGTTTAGAAATAGTTTGATACTTTGATCTAGAAAATAACAATAAGTCTTATTACAGGGGGGAGGGAAGGACATACTTTAGTATAAAAATAAGCTAAGAAGTTTCAAGATTACTAAGCAGCACCAGTTGCCCTTCAAGTTTTAAAAAATA
Source organism: Acropternis orthonyx (assembly GCA_035583155.1). Taxonomy (NCBI): domain Eukaryota; kingdom Metazoa; phylum Chordata; class Aves; order Passeriformes; family Rhinocryptidae; genus Acropternis; species Acropternis orthonyx. The sequence continues at coordinate 24,321,053 of JAWWEU010000163.1, read as the reverse complement.
GAATATTTCAGGTGTGCCTTAGGCAGGCATGTCATTGTGTTTATAAAGCTTATGATGTGACTTACTACAATGATGTGCTTTATTTAATAGTATCACTGACCTATGTAATGAAATAACATGAATAGTAAATGTAAAATCAGGTTTTATTTTAAAGTCATCTTCAACATGCAAGAAGACCACCATTGAAAATTCTTTTGGAAGAACAGTGCAAGTTCATGCAGTTTGAATGACACCGGACACTGAATATGTGTGTGTTCCTACAGCCTACAAATATCAGTGTGGCATTGGGAATAAGTCAAGGCTGTTTACGCTTCATAGCCTTAGTAAAGGGTAAAGCTTAACCTTTTGGGAATCACTGGCACATTTCCTACTGGCTCAGTGAGGCCAGGATTTTGGCTGTAGCTCTGAGAGCCCTGTGGAAGAGCCTACACAGGAGTCCCCAGTTCTGTGGAACCTTGGGCTGAGCTGTATTGTGGGCAGTCATGGGCAAAGCCTCGAGGCTGCCTGGGGTAGACAGGAATGTACTGCAGAGCAGCAAACCCTGCTGCAATGCCCTCTTTTCTTGCAGCAGCTGTTGTCTTAATAAACAGTCTTTGCATGTAACACTGACAGGCATGGGAACTTCAATTTGGTAAGCCTGCAGCTGCAATACTGATTATATTTTTTAACAGGAATGTCATCTTTGAGTATTTGAGGCCTAAATGCAGACCTTTGAAAGGTAGGACAAGTTAATGTCAAGGTCTGCATGTAGCAGACCTACTTTCTATTTATTCTGTTCAAATCAAAGCATTGGGATACTAGATCCTATTAAGGGCTTGACTATTGGGAAGTCTTTATTTAAGCACTTACAAGTTTTAAACTACTGCCTGTTAAACTGATTTTCCTTTTTCTGGTGGTTAATCAGTAGTAGATGATATCTTGGGGTGGGGAGAGAAGGGAAAACGCCAAGGACAGTGAAATTACGACTAAAATTGTCACAGAATAGTTTGTTGGAAGAGACCTTTAAAGGTCATCTAGTCTGACCCCCTTGCAATCAGCAGAGACATCTTCAACCAGACCAGGTTGCTCAGAGCCTTGTCCAGTGTCACCTTGGATGTTTCCAGGGATGGGGAACCTATCACCTCTCTGGCCAGCCTGTTCCAGTGTCTCACCATCCTTGTAAAAAGTTTCTTCTCTACATCTAATCTAAATCTACCCTCTTACACTTGAAAACCATTGCCCCTTGTCCTACTGTAATAGGCCCTGCAACAGGTACATTAGCATGCCAGCCTTCTTGCTCATGTACTTGTTCAGTCTAGTACTGGACAGTCTTCAAGAGTTAGGGAGTTCCAGAGTTCTTGTGTAGTAGTTACCTCTGTTTTTGCACAGGAGAAACAGAGTCAGACAAATTAAGTGATGTGCCCAGTGTCACACAGGCAAAACAGGGAAAACCAAGCATATTTGTGTCCTCCTGTGATGCTTTTGCCTTCTGGCCACTCTGCCTTTTTTTAATGTGAAAACCACAGCTTGTCTTGTATCTGTTGCTGAGACATGTTTTTTTGTCACATCTTATGGGAACAAACTGGATAGGGAACATCACTACATGTAGAGTTATTTTGCCAATGGCCTTAACTGCTGCTATTTATTACAAGGCCTTTTATAAGGTTTGATTGTCATGAATGATTTTTTTCCTCCATCACTGCTAGCTGTTTGCCTAAAAAACAGAAAGAAATGAGCACAATTATCTGTTAGGTAAGGAAAAAAATCTTGAAACTAGAAGTTATGATGGTTGCAGACTTTATAACCCTTAGGGTATTTCTTAAGGTGGACAACATTACTAATGTAAGATGTGCTACACCTGCTATTTATGGTCATTAGTTTAGTGTGATATACACACCTCAGTTTTGGTCTAGTCTCTCCACTATGCTCATGTCCAAATCAGTCCTGATGACAAATCAGAACAGCTGTAATGCTAATACAGTTTGTTTTCCAGCATCTCTGTCTCCCACTGCATTAGGTATTTGCATGGCTGGTGTCACTCACAAATACAGTTCTGTGAGGTGATGCTTGCCTGTGACCACAACTGCTGCTACAGAGTCTTTTCACACTTTCTTTCCCAAGGTTCAGCCTTGGCACACTATGCAGTTCTACTTGTTTACTCAGGACAGATGAAGGTCAAGTATAATAACCTTTTTTGGTGAACAAATAGTTCATGCATGCAGTGGCACCTGGGTGTTCAGCAGCCTTCACCTGTTGCATCTCTCATACTTACATGCTGACTGATTTCCATTATATATGTAGTTCTATATAACAAAGGAAGACTTCTATCATAAAAAGAATACTTTTTAGCTAATTTGTTTATCCACACTTTAAGTGGACAAATTAATATACCACAAGTTTATTGTGTATTTTTTTAAATGCCATTTTTGGAACTTTTTATATTTTCCCCTATAAAATGCTACAGGTGTCTTTGACACCTTCATTAGCCATCTAATAGACTACAGGTATGTTACTCATTAGTATGTTATCTGGCTGCTTATCAGTCTTGTTCTCAAATTCTGATATGTTGTCCTGTTACAATAGTTGAGCTTTGTCCTTATAAGGTTTCTGTAGCATTGTATTAGAGTAGTTATTTTTTCTGAGTATAAATAAAAGGAGCCTGAGTAACACCTTGCCATGTTACAGAGAAATTGTAAGGATTACTGTGTATAAAATGCCTTCGTACTTTTAACTGATAAAGCTATAACAGGGCACCACACTGAGTAATTTGATGAGTCAGACCTGGCAAAATAGTAGGGAAACACACAGACCCTCTGTAGAGATAAAAGAAACTTGTAATAGGAAGGTGTTCAGTGGGGATAGCCCTGCCTTTATGCCCAGCTATAGAATTTCCTGCCTCTCTGAGATGTGTGGACAGTCTGCTACTGTCTAACTATTAGGAGAAAAAGGGAATCGTAGATCAATTTGTGAGCCTGCAGTGAAGGTGACAGAGTCAGGTGCAAGGTAAAAGTAGCTGTTGACACAGGTCAGTGCTATTGGAATTTGTCTGAGGAATCGGGAGTGGAAAAGTCAGGCCAAATAAAAAATGAAAGCTCTGTCCTGGTTCTTCTGTATTTTAAGTGCTGTTAAATCTGAGTTGGATTTTTAGTTTCAGTCATGGCAATGGCTCCTGGTGCTGTGTGGCAGAATGACAGGTCTGTAGCTTGGCTGCCTTGTCCAAGGTACTGCAGAAAGGTCAGTGCAGAGGGAAGTAGGAGGGACAGTTGAGCATCTTTTATTTACAAAGTTACCTACTGGAGGAAGTGGGGGAAAAGCCACAGAAACAAAGTGGGATGTGGAAAGATGGAAACTGAGAAAGGAAACCACAAAATAGAAAGGCTGCTTCTAATCTTTGTCTAGAAATATTATTAGTAGTGTTTAGCTGCATGTCACTGAGTAGGATATCACATTAAAGAAGCAGGATAAAATTATTATGGGAGTTCTTGATAACCAAATACGACATCCAGAGCAATAAAATCCCCACTGATATTAGCTCCAAGGTTTCATGCAAGGTCCCAGACACTTTGCTTGTCTCACTGGGTGTTATGCTTGTGGGAAGAAATAGGAGCTTCCCAGTGAAAGGTGAAAAGGTGATCATGGGGAGCTGTTATCCCAAAATTGATATACCAGGAAACCACCTACCCTGCTTCTTAAAAATGCAGTCAGAAGTAGTCTTGTGCAACAATAGAAACATTCCAAAGCATTTGTGTACCTTCACTGGTTTTGGTACTTAGTCCATAGTCATTTGAATCCATGGGAGATGGTAAATCCAAAATAAATGCCCAGTCAACTGTACAGAAGATTGAATAAGCAGAATGGTGCTAACTCAGAATATCTGACAAATAACTGTGCTAAACTCTGGCTGGTATATGGAATTAGGCATAATGGTCCTCCATACTGATGCCTATGGGTACAACAATGCAGATACATCTGTAGTCTGGTGAAGAGTGAGAATTAATCTGTGCAGAGCCAAGAGCTGTACAGACCTTCATATCTTCATGTGCATGAAAATATGTGTGCTCTGACCCTGGCCCTAGGTGGTGTCCTTTCTGCAGCTTCCCATTTGTACACTCTTCTTTGGGGGCGAAATGTGTTACTCTGAGACTAACAGTGCATAACACTTAATATGCAGAAAGGAACGTAGTCAAAACCTACATTCCATTTAGATGGAATAAATGCAATTTAGCTTTCAGCTGGCAGATACAGTTGACAACAAATCTGATTCAGCATTATCCAAAGAAAAAAAGGTAGCCATACTTACTTAGGAGTTTAATTTAAAAAAGGGCTTGGGTAAACAAACTGAGTTTTTTTTTAATTTAAATACCAGTTTTGATTCAATTGTTACAGAATTTAACATTTTTCTTTAATTTTTATTTTTAAAAGACTGATCAGTTGCACTCTTGCAACCCTCCCTTGAAGGGGTTATTTTGTGTTAATTGCTTTGCCTGTTTTCTCTTTTACAGTAACTTGTTTGCCTTTGAATATTAACTGTATTTATATAAAGAATAATTAAATCTGATGCTATCCGGCAGAAAAACTTCCTTGTGAAAATGTTGAAATAAGACCTTAAAACCACTACTTACTCCTAAGTTTTGAAATGGATGTACAAAGTGCTTTTAATTCTGGCAATTGAACTAACTTTCAAGTTTGTGTCATTGAGTAGTTTGGATTGGAAGGGACCTTAAAGACCATGCAGTTTCAAACCCCACCCCTATTGGGAAGGGTCACTTTCCAGTACACCGGGTTGCTCAGAGTGCCATCTAACCTGACCCTGAATGCTTCTAGGAATGGGACATCCATCACTTCTCTGGGCAACCTGTTCCAGTACCTCACCACCCTCATAGTGAAGAATTTCTTCCTTGTATCTAATGTAAACCTATCCTCTTTCACTTTAAAACCATTCCCCCTTATCCTATCACTCCATGCCCTTGCCAAAAGTCCCTCTCCAGCTTTCTTGTAGGCCCCCTTTAGGTACTGAAAGGTGCTCTAAGATGCTCCTGAAGTCTTTGTTTCTCTAGGCTGAACAACCCCAACTCTCTCAGCATATTTCTATAGTAGAGGTGCTCCAGTCCTCTTATCTTCATGGCCCTTCTCTGGACTCTCCAGGAAAAAAAAAAAGGTAGAAAATCTTGTATTACCAGTTCCTGAAGCTTGGTGTTTTGAAATGTTACTAGATAAAACAATTTGCTGCGGGAACAGAAAGTAAAGGCCCTATTTGCTTACTCACGCAGGCTTGCTTTATATAAATCTAAACTGAAAATATTTACAAAATGTCTTCAGATAATGCTTCAAGAAATATTAAGAACCACTGAAAGGGATTTTCCCTCTCTGTACACTTTGCTAAGGTATTGGTACCACCTTCTGAGTTACACATAAAACATCTCTTGTTCTGTCTGTCTAAGTGGAGGTGTATTAAAGCTCTTGCTCTGAAGGAGGCTCCACAGGTCCTCAGTGTGGCTTTGTGCTGGATCCCTGTAGTAGCTGGCAGGAGGCTTTCAGTGGGTTCTGTAATATATATGAGAACTGAATTGTACATAATTCAGAGTGTGCATTGTTCTCCACCTATTTTAAATAAAATCAAAGTATGGATCACTGTGGGTTGTATTCAGTTCACCAATACGTTGTTTGTAGGTTTTACAGATGACTGTTTAGTTGTTGTTCGCTACGGTCCTATTTGTGGACCTTAAAAGGCTTTTCAAGTCTTGTAACACTTGCCAAATGAGGTACAAAGTTGGAGCTTGCCTTTGAAAAGTCAATACATGATCACTTTCAGGCTTATAGTACATGGGTATTGTTTCTGCACAATTCAATTTATTAATGTGGATTTTTTTTTTTTTGAGACCAAAACATTTCTTTGTTCACTGTGTTCAGGACAAGACTGACCAATTGCAGATAGGATTAAGAGTTGTTAAACAGCTCTGGGAACAAAAAGGAAACCATAGGATGGGCTTCCTTGGCACAAAGCTCAGTCTGAAATTATTTGAAAGTAAGAAAGCTTCTGCTAATCATCTACTTCTGCTAGGATTCTGGGGTTATGTCTCACTGATTATGTGAAAACATGACAACTTTACTTTCCTCTTTCCTTTTCTATGTTTAATGCAATACTGTGAATGTTGTAGGTGTTTGCACAATATGCTTAACAAAACTGTCATAGTGCTAACTGTTTCAAATTGTGCTATTTGCTCTATTACATGCTATTGCTGTTAGATTAGTCTCTGACATTGTTTTCATACCTGCACAAACTTCACCAAGCAGCTATTATATGGTTTCAAGGACATGACTGAGATCAACTCTATCTCTTGGGTCGCCTTAAGCCTTTTTGATGGGTGTTACAGGTTACTTGTATCTCCCAGGCAAGAAAAAAAACCAAGCCCTTTGTGTGGATGAGGACTATTAGAAGTAGTAGAGTACATAGAGTTAGTTATTAAATATATGACTATGATAACTTGTATAGGTTTCCTTGCAGTCTGCAGAGTTCCTTGCAGAAGTACTTAGTGTTGTTGAATTGTTACTAACTGGAAGCTTAATGTGTGAAATATGAAGTGGGGTGCAGTATTTCTGCTTTGCTTTCTGAGCATGTATTCCCACTCCTGGCTTTCATAACTTTAGACTGAGAGGTTTTAATTACAGTTTAATGGCATCTCTTTACTAAGAAACACCAAAGCTGATGCTGAAGAGATTCTTGCAAGTTCTGTCATGACTGAAAAATTGAGGCCTGAATGGGTAAAGAACATCCATTAAACCCAGTATGTGCTGAATCTTCTCACTTGCCATCATGGTAGCTGTTTTCTGGCCAAACTGAGTCTGCCCAGTACTTCTTGGGACCAAAAAAGTTTACTCAACATCAGCAAATTTTATCAAGTTACACTTGCCTTAAAACTGTAACAGGCTATTTGTACCACTTGGGTTCACTTCCATTTGTATGGTAAACAGGATGAGGACTCATGTAGGCTTTTGTTCATGCTGGCTTTGTATTTGACAGGTGCAGATCATTCTGTATGTGACTCCTCATCCTACAGAGGTTCTTTAATGCCTTGATGAGATTATGCCTTTTTCATTCAAGCAATACAGGTGTAAAGCCAATTCTGACTTGGGATATACTCCCATCTGAAACCAACCAGTTTAGTTTTAAATGAAGACAGAGTTCGGTCTGATTTCTGTGTGCTTTGGAGCAGAGGAAACCAAGAAGTGATCTCATAGGATATAAAACCTGTAAAATACACTCAGAGTTTATGAATGCTACCATTGAAAAAAGTATTTTACTTAATCTTACAAACTTGACACTTTATAGGCAGGGTCTGAGTAAATTAACTAATGGCGTTTTGTAGGGACTGTTGTTTAGTGTTTTACAGGTGCACCCTGAAAGTATTTGTGGACACTGACACCTATTTTATGATGGGCTAGCAGATTTGCTGTAAAACTCTGTAGCAGTGCTGTTCAGAAATAACTTTATTTTTGTCCCCTCTCAGAGAGATACCAACCCAGGTGTGGAAAAGTGGAAATGTAAAGTGAAAAACTGTATCACCTAGCTCTTGTTTCCACCCACTCTTGTTCTTTGAGTCACTATAAATCATCACTTTCTGTATTACTGTAGTATTCCAGGATATTGTGGCACTCAAAACTATTTCTCTAGAGTGAGAGAACCTTGAGCAAGATAGGAGTTGTTCACCCTTACCCCCATGCCCAGTTTTTGGTGTTTTGGTTGGTTGGTTTTTGTGGTTGGTTTGTTTGTTTTGTTTTTTAACTTAGATAAATTGGAAAATTGACAAGATAAAGCTGTTTTCATCTGGGGACACCAAGAAGAGCTATATTCTGAGATGGCAGTGCTATACACTCTTTTGTCAGGATTTGTTTATCAGGCTGTTAACAGATGAAAGTTCTTCTGGGTTTAGCTGTTTTTGTTTGGAGTTTTTCCCTTTCTGAATAACTTTGGTTTTTAAAAGCATAATGGTTTAGTGTGGCTTAAGTGATGTGCTTATAGATGCAATATAACACTGACAGCGAAACAAAGTGCCTAAATGGATCTCTAATATCACCTACAGTATTACAGAGTTGGGATAAGCCATCACGTAAAGTTGTTTCAGTGCAGCTCTCAGCTGGGGCTGATGGCTGAGAAGATGGAAAGCCATTTTGCCTTTATACCTCAGGCCAGCTAAAGAATGCTGGTGACATGCCAGTCCCTGTTCCTTCTTCCTTACCCTGCCAGAGGCAAGAGAGCAGTAGTAAATGCTGCCAGATGTGGAGAAGTCCTGCTGTGTGGCTGTGTCCAGGACTGGTGAGGACCCTTCTCAAACCAACAACTGCACAGAAACTTGCTAAGCCATCTCAATTATGGCTTGAGTAAACCCACAGCCTCAACCTAGGTTTGTTAGCTGCTGTGTGGAAGGTGCTTTTCCATAGTGGTTTTGAAATTTTAGTCTACTTTAAAAAAAAAGCTTTCTATACCTCAAATCCATAGATCAGTGCAGTTTATAGCTTAGCTCAGGAAAAGTATCACAGACAGTAGCTGACCTGAGTAAAGCAACAATCAGGTTTGATTACTTCTACCACTGAATTTCTTTTTTAATATCTGGAACCTGCCCCCACACCTAAAACTGCTGGATAAAGTTGGAGTACCTTCCTAAGATACCATGCCTCTCCCTTTCCAGCTTGTTTCTTGACTGCTGGTTGACACAAGAAAAGGCAAGCAATCTCTGATGGAATTGCTTTTGCCCCAGAAAAATGAAGTATATGAGGTGAGCACTTTTTTGTCTGTTCAAAGTTTGAGATTTCTCACCCAGAAAGTATTTTCTCTTCTAATAATGATAAGTCAGTCCATCAGGCATTAATCCTGACTTCAGTGATAAGTGGTACATCTTGCCTGGAGCTCTGAAGTCCCTGACTTGCTGATATATTTCTTCTGCTGTAGGTTACCTTCCAGACCCTGGGGTACCTGAAAGACAGTTTTACCGCTGACTTGTAGAGAATGGGAATGTTGCATTTCTTGGTATCTGTGCTGCTGTCTGAAAAACAAATCTGTGTCTGTAAAGTGAAGATTAGGTGTGACTTCCATTGTGTGGCATTTTATGATGCCAGTAGCACCAAGAAATATTTTCAGATATGATAAAAATGGCAATAATATTTAAGGTATCATAAAAGTATAAAGGAAGCGACACCTACCAAGACCTGCCTAGCTCTAGCATGTCCAGGATATGAAGATGCAAACAGGGCCATTATTTCTGTGAAGGTAGAGTATTCCTGGAAAGCCCAGTCATCTGCAAATATAAAAACCTCCTTTCTCCTTGAAAAAAATTTTTCCCCCTGCCAGGCTGGCGTTGTTTCCTCAAGTGTGGCTCCACCTCTATTTGACTGCACTCAGGGTGAGGGCTCGTTTGAGTGATGCATCACATCTACCCAGTTTGTAGAATATTGTTGCTTATTATTATAGTGGAGTTCCTTTCCATGGTTTTGTAAGTACACTTCAGTAATTGCTGCTTCATGTCTTGGATCAGAGCGTTCTCCTGGTCAAAGGAACACACATTGTTAATTACATTCCCTACTGAGATTTCCAGCATTTCTGCTCCTGGCAAGCAGCTGGTCTGTGCAGCCACTCTGGAGTTGTAGCCTTCAGCCTCCCAGCAAACAGTGCTGAGTGTACTCTCAACATGAGTCTGCTCAAGGCAGAGCAAGCCAAGTGCCAAACAACATTGTTATGACATTCAAAAGGAGCAAGGAACAAGGCAAAGCAACCTGGCTTAGAGAGGCAGTGTTTTCTCAGAAGTTCCCCAGAAGTGTTCTGTAGCTGAGTGAAATATTGTGAAATACAACAGTGCAGCTGAAGCTCCTTGCCTGTTTTTATAAGCAAGCAAGGTGACAATACTGTCCTGTGCTGCACCTGTGACTTCCAGGCAGTGTTTCATTTTTCTGATACAGAAACACATCAAGTAAGAAGTGGAGCAGGACAGCTAGCCTGCTGGCTGCAGAAGGCCAAGGAGGATCTCTGTTAATAGGACAGGAGTTGGCTGGAAGCTTGCTGATGAAAAGCTGCTTTTTCCATTGCCAATCTGTATTTCACTACCAATCCTCTGTATAGTCCAGTTCCTGAGATGGAAACTAGTGCTTGAGCAATAAAAAGAAAAGATTCTCACTTTAGATGATGCATTATAGATCTTCTGCCATAATAATTTACGATAGATATTTTTTCTTATGGTTGTTATTTTTATATTGATTAAAATCTGATTTTTGACTAATTTAACAAGCTCAATGGCTGAAGCTGTAAGAGCAAATAAATCTGTCTGTAAATCACCAGATTGGTCTTTCTGTTGCATACATCCCAGATCTGCATAGACAGGCAATAGGCTTAGATATCAGCAAATCTGTTTTAGTGTAAATTGTTTGCTAACTTGGGTTTAGATTTTTAGAAGCAAGAATCATTTCCAGTAGTATTGACCTTGAATTGAACATTTAGTTAGGGCCTTGTCATTGCTTCTTGCTCCCCGTTTTAGATCAGGTGTTCCTGCCTCCTTTGTAGTGTAAGCCAGAGGTCTACATCATGTGAAAATGTACTTGCTTGACAGTGCTTTCTATCTTGAGTTCTCTTTGAGCTATGCAATTGGAGAGTGATGCCACTAACATGAGCTTATTTATACCTTGCTCTGTTCTGAAATCCCTTTTAACTTTTCAGGTACTTCATACTTCTCCTGGCTCTTTTACACATCCCTTCACTCTCTCTTTGCTACCTATTAATTGATATGCCATTCAACTTCTTACTGATTTCCTCCTGGGCCCTTCCTCTGTCTCTGAGTTCACTGCCAGGTAAAGGCAAGATTTTTTTTCCCTTCTCAGTAAGATAAGGGCTGTGTTGCGGGTGAAGCTCAGAATATGCTTTCTAATACTTGGATAGTGAAATCTGTCTGATGAAAACCTCTCCAAATCAACTTTTCACTGGTCAGTTTTGTTTCAGATGCTCACTACATGTGCAGGGTTGATTCCAGAGATCTGTATGGGGACAAATTAATTTTATGCCAAATTTGCTGTTAATCCTTTTCTTTCAAAAGGCCCTTAAATCCTGCAGTAGCAGTGTAGTTTACACACGTGTGACTGGCTAACTTACTGCAGAATCCCCTCTTCCTCCAGTGGTGAAGCTGTGGTAAATCCACTCCTTCCCTGTGGAAGGCTTCAACATCTATCCCCTTACTGCCCTCCTAGTGTTTTTATGGATCCTTAAGTCTGAATACAATGTAGTTGTAGTTCAGCTCCTTTGCAGAGGGAATACTAATTTAGTTTGGAGTAGGTAGCTCTGACCCATCAGTTGTAACCTGGCACCAATCTTTACATCTTGGTCAGGTGACAAACTGTGAAAGTTACAACTGCTTTTATTTGAGCTATCGAGGCAACTCCTGTCAGCTGTGCAAAAGCCATACTTTGGAAGAGGATGTTACATGACTCAACTTAGCAGTGGGCAAAAGAAATGTATTTAGAGAGAAGTGGACAAAGAGGAAAAGTTAATTTTTAGTGGGGCTTTTAGTTTCATTTCAGAACCCTTTGGACTTCACCTATGTCATCCTTCTAGAAATGATCATAAAACTCGGCAGCTCACTGAAATCACTTTTTTTTTTTTTTAATTCAGAAAAAATAGTTTCTCAGGTTTTACATGCTGAGGCATGTACATGTAATTTTCAGTCTTTGGTTTTACTTGCCTTGTTATCAGGCCTATAAAAGGAGTTGTGTTAATTTCTGTGGGTGTCTGCCTTGAGACTGTATTAATTTTAGACTTATTGGAGCAAAAGTTCTGACATAAACCCGCCATGCTACTGTAACCCATCTTTTCAGGCGATGGATAGTCATGCAGCCTTGTTTAAATCTGAATGCACATGGGATGAAAGTTTTACTCAGATGCTTAGAGACAACAGAGGAGAGAAACACTAGTTAAAGCAGTGAAATTTTTCAACAATGTACTCAAAGAGATGAGAATAGATAACATAGTACAGACTTGTCATGTTTTGTATGCCACCGGTAGGTATTGCTATGTATATCTTCTCTATGGGGAGCCAAGAATGTATCTAAATATGAATGGGCAATGTAAGTCATGTATAGCTGCTTAAGTTTCCAAAATGTTCAAAACTTACACCCTACCCACCAAGTTTCATGTTCTCAGCAGATTAAATGTGAATGTATGGTGGATGTGTACATTGTTGTTCTCACTACATCATTTTTAACTACATAAGCACAGATGCTTTTCGTTATGTTTTGTATGTTAAAATTTAGATGCAGCTAAGATGATTGAAGAGAGAGTTGTATTATTGCACCTTTTTCCTATCCTAATTTTCCACCCAAACATCTGACAAGGATATTCTTAGCTAATGCTTGCTTTTCTCTTCTTTTCAGAGTAATTAAAATTGCTTTTTGCCCCTTGAGCCAGGAGCTTCTCTCTGAGTCTGTTTCCTTGTACAAACATTGCTTCCCTCCGAGGCCCTTGGCAGTCGCTCAGCCTTCCTTGCAATTCTTTGCGCAGTGTAAAGTGAGGATAATGGCATCACTAATCGCACCTTCACAGCAGTGTGGTGAGAAAGAGCTAGTTACAGTTTTCAAACTGCCTTTATGATAACATGCCTTATTGGTTCTAGCCTTGTTCTCATTGAAGTCAATAGCCAAAATTATGTAAATAGCACAGTATTCTGCAGTGCACACACACATATTCCCCCCCCAAGTTAAGGAGCAAAGTCCCTGAAGGCATGAGACTATCAAGGAAGTGGTAGTCAAAAGAAAAAAATCCTTAAATTATCATTAGGAGCATATGAATGCTGGATAATATCATGTTACATCTATAAAATATGCTATATTCTATTAAAGTTTAATAAAAAGGTGCCTTGCTTGTCTTCTCAGCTATATAGTTGTACTTGGGTGATCTAGGAGGCTCTAGAAAGGAATGAAGACTGTGAATTTAAATGAAAGAATCCATGCTAAACTCTTCTATGCAGGTTTCTGTAATTGTATACTTGAAATATTTCCCCTGGCAAACAGGCTTGCTACAAGGGCAAATGTTGATCTACCTTAACAAGCTGTGTGCTACACCTGGCCTCCACCCTGAAGTCAAAGAAGAATCTGAGGATTGGGAGCTTCGCTCACACTGTCAGTTCACACACGGAACTGTGTGCACAGACTGTCTGCAACAGACTTCATATGACTAGGACTCGTGCCTTTTAGTTTGTTCTGTTTCTTGTTACATTATAAGCCTGCCGAAACACAGCTGGCAGAGAAATACTTGGTGATGTTGCACCTTTTCCCACCAGCACAGAAAATGATTGTTCTTGGTCATTATTGACAAGCAAGTAAGTAAACTTTATTCTAACCTCTGGCGAAGGACAGCATCAAAGGACTCTGCAATCCAAAAGAATGCTTCCTATACAGCCTAATATAAAAATCAAGTGTGTTAGTTACAGAAAGAGGCCCCAACTCATTAATGCAAGGAAGTGCCTTAACCTGTTATGTGATCCCAGCCATTCATAGGATCATCTTGAATTTTTGCAGCAGCTTTATCTGCTAAGATCTTACCTTGCAGTATAGCAAAGCCTTCAGTCAGTAGTATTTAATTTTATGAAATGATAACACAGGATTATGATGTTTAATTTGACAGGTCCTTTTTCTTTAAGTGACTGAAGAGCTGTGCTCAGTTTTGCATCAAGTATCCCGTATGTTTGAGAGTAAGAGCATATAATAGTAATTATCAGTAGATCCTTGATACCTTTGCAAAACAGAAGTGTATCCACTGGACTATTTTGCACACAATTTTTTCAAGCAAGTTAGTCAAGGGCTTACTATACTTGAGAAAAAGAATTTTTTAAAGATAGCGTGTGGCTTCAATCTGAATTTAACTCTGGGGTAAAATAAGCAGTTAGTCTTTGAAATCTCTCTAGTACTGGCTCATGCCTCAGAGTTCAGCACTACTTTTATCTACTTTAGAGACAATCCATGTGGGACTGGATTCTGGCCGTTGTTACCTAACACAGCTTTATCAAAGGAAGTATGCTGACTTACACTTGCAGAGCCACTAACCCTCAACGTTTTTAGGTCTTAAGCCTGTTTGCAGTAGTCTCATGTCTTTTATTATCAATGAATTACTTCTAGTTTTAAAAAATTTTAAACAGGAGCATCAACATCTTAGATTTATCAAAATAAATTGTAGGTCCTTCAATTATTTACAGGTGCAAATGAGTTGTATTTGGAGAGTGAAACAAAGGGAAAACACATATAAATGTGAGGGGGAAATGCATAGTCTTAAAAATTGTGATAGTTTCCTTGACTGGCGGGTGAAGGGGGAGGAAGTACCACTGACATGTTAGTAAACCATATACTAATAGGAGTACAAACTTTATACAGAATTGAGATAAGAAAAAATGGATTAGAATATTATTGCAGGGCAAATTGACATGTTGTGAAGTTTTCAACCATTCTAATGCTATAAGAACAGATTAATTTTTAATTTTTCTCAATTAAAATGCCTTGCCAGAGGTAAATGCCATATTAATAAAATGCCATATTAATAATACTCTAAAGCGTACTGGGAGTATAGGTCTAAAGTAAGGAAATATGATGGCTGAACTGCTTCATTGGAGATGACCTGCTGAAACCTTTGCAATCAGTCTAGTCTCACCCAGTGTTCTGACAGTATGAATATACCAGTGCACTTTACAGCCTCAAGTTAATTCAGGCTACATTTCAGTAAGTGGATTGAACAATATTACCTGACCAATGCTGGATATAAGGTAAAGCTCAAAGTTGCAGCTGTTCTGATTTGTCTCTGATAACCATCTCTTTTTCACTTGGTCTGCTGACTTCAGTAGCTGAACTTCCCAAACTTCGTTTGGGCACAAAAAGAGAGGAAAGGCACCAAGCTAATTCTTATTAAGAGTGTGACAGAGAACATTAGCTTTGTCTAATAGTTTCCCAACCCAGTTCCTGTGCTTAAATCCTGTGAATCAGTGGGGTTTTCTCAGGTGTCACCCTGGGGCATAGTGACCATCTCACTTTATCCAGACAGTGAGGTTAAGTGCACTGGGACTGATTTCCAGTAGGTTGATTTGGGATATGAAAGTGGGATGATACTGTGCTGTTGTAAGTGGGAGACAGACTTTGTTGTGAGCAGCCTTCTTCAATAGACAGAGCTTGAAGTTTTTTCCTGGAGATGTGCTCTAATGATCTTTCAGCTCCTTGCAGGGATGAGGTGATCTCAGCTTGCATCCCAACTTGCAGATGCTGATCAAATCTTTGCATTCTTCTGAGTCGGTTTTTTAGAAAAGATCAGGTGAAAAGCAGCTAGCTAATGCTGGGCAAAGGATTGAGATGATTCTCATGTAGTAATGGAAAGTTCTGGAGGTCTTTGGTTGCTGACATGCCACCAGTGTTGGTCTACTTGGTCTACACACTCTGAATGGTGTTTCAGCCTTGCATAGAACAAGTTGGATTTTTTTTTTCCTCTCAATTGGCTAGAGCAATCATAATAGCCTCTGTTTCACACAAATATAGCTGGACAGGCAAATGATGAGATGGTTTAGTAAGAATTTGCTGGTAAGTAAAAAGTGTTGCTATGTTTTATAGACGCAAAAGCTTTTTTCTGGAGAAAATCCAGGGGTGCCCTAGTGGCCTGGCCTCTTGCCTCTAAGGATTTTCAGCATTCCTTGGTGCTTGCTGGTTATTTCAGGCTTGGGAGTTCTAAAGCTCTTTTACTGATGAAGAGCACAAGGCCCATCATCAGAAAGGGACTCTCTCTTTACAAATTTGGTCCTTAGACTTAAATAGCCTTTTTTTTTAAAAAAAAAAAACAAAACAAAAACAAACTTAAGTTGTGCTCAGACTGGAGCTAGCACAAAAAACAACAGCTTATTTAAACACCTGCTGAGCAAGTGTGATGGTACCTACAATCCTCAGGCCGCACTGGTAGCTTAGTGGTTAGCAGAGGATATTTAATGTGTGACTTCTGCCTTCTGCAGGTCCTAAATGGCCTCCCTAATATATGCTATGTTTTATTGTTTTGTTCTGCTGTACCTGTTCCATAGAAAGAAGCTCATTAGGTGTGAGAGCTGGTGAGCCCCATTGTTATTGTCTTGTGCTCCTCTGCTTCTACAGCCCTTCTATCTGTCTTGGAGATAGGCTGGCAAACAGGCAAAGCTTCAAATGCAGTCATGTAGATTATGCCTTTATGGAGTTGTAATAGGATTTCTTGTAGCTGAAATATGCTAGTAAAAGCCTCCTCTCTTGGAAAGAATTTGTTGCCGATTTTGTTTGTAGCCCTTTATGTAAAGCTTAAGAAGAACGTTATTTTCATTTTTTTTTCAAAACATGTGTTAGTACATTGCCCTCTGGATTGATCATGTTGTAAAGGTGGGAAAGGAAGATCCTACTGTAGTTTTAAAGTCTAGAGACTGGAAAATCTACACCTCAATTACTTCCATAATTTTTCTTTTCTAAATTGATAAAAAGAACGATGGAGATGCAGTATAGAATTAACTCAATGATATAGTTTCTCTGGGGCTGCTTTTCCAAAGAGAACTGCATCCTGCACTTTTATGTATGAGGCTATAAAGGCCTGGTAAATGCTTTTGCTAATTTTGGCATATAGCAAATAAGGCTGCACCCTCCCCAGGCCAGAAATGGTATCTTATGCTCCTTGATCACTTTTTCTTTCCAGGGAGTAATGTTATCTAAATAAGTGACACTTGAAAGCTGTTTGTGAGACAGTCTGTGGTCCATGAGGCAATTTTTGCATCACTAACAAGGGTAAGTTTTATAACTTAATGTACAGCCTGCATTCAATGAAGCATGCAGTGAGAAAAGGTCTTTGGGTTTTTCTGATTTGCAGAACAAATCCCTTATGGAAAAAAGGTAGCTCAAAGTAGTGCTGTTTTGGTGAGTAGCATGTACTGTTTGGAAGTTCAGCACTTGCACATGGGCAGGACCTGATAAAACAGGGAGAGGTCAGGACAGGTCCCTGAGGCAGGGTCCCCTACTCTTGAGCCTGCATCCCCTAACCCCAGGGGTGTCCTGTCTACCCACCAGCATGATGGGGAGGTTCTTGCCAGATACTCTGCTCCCTGAGATGAGAAATAAAAAGAGAGTTGATGCCAAGCCCGGAAAAGAAGAATGGGTTTGCTATGCACATGATAGTTTTTAACTTTTCTGTGTTGCTCTGGGCTACGCAGCTTCTGGTATAATTTAAAAAAAAAAAAACAAAAAAACAAAAAACAACAAAAAAAACCAAACAAACAAACAAAAAAAAAAACCAAAACAAAAAAAACCCCAAAAAAACCTTTGATTGTTTCTCACTAAAAGTGCTTGGTTTTGTTTCTTCATTCTTTCAGCATAATTCTTACTGAAATAGCTTTGTAGAGAATATTCTTGCCTCTGTCCGAAGGAAATACTGTCAGATTGTTCTAGGCTGAAAATGTAAGCTAGGCTGAATGAAAAATTATACACTTGAAATACCAGAGGTGCTGTGAGCTCATTGTTTCCAGATCTCCATTGCTGGAGAAGTAGGGAAAGAACAGATGAATCAGATTAACCTCACTGGTTTTCCATAATGCCTGGGGATTTGCTTGGCAGGTTTCTCTTTCCAGCAAGTTCCTCATCCCTCTTCTGTTCTTAGTTCCTAGCTCCTCTTTCCCAAGAAATAGAAGCCACTTTCTATGCTCCTCTGTGGAACACACCCCTTACCCTGGCACTGCAGAAATGCTGCACCATGCCTTATTTCAGTGCTCAGTCAGGCTTTTAAGTGGGTAGGGGCTCCCTAGTTAAGGACTGGTGAATCAGCTGTGGGAAGAGGGACCTCATCTGAATGCCACATTTCAAACTATGACAAATTTAGCCTATCTTCAGCTGTAGCTGGTGTGCATATATATGTTACATTTAAAAAGTAGCCTGAAGTGTGGTTATTCCCTTACTGCAAGTACATGAGTGTTCTAGATGCAGCTTGTCCTTGAAATCATCTCTGAGTGTAGTCTTGGCAGCTTGTTTTCACTTGATCAGTTTTTTGTTGTTTGGGGGGGGTGGGGGAAATTATGTTTGTATCTGCAGATATGAACAATTAATCATTTTCTGCTGGCATTGGATTTTTGCGGATATCGGAGTCTGAATTTGAATGCTTCTTCCTCAGCCTTTGGTTTTTCTACCACAACTGCTGTTTACTGAAGGGCATTGTGTCTGTGCTTCCATGTGCCCTTGCTTTCCAGTAAGTTACATGCACCACTTCTCTGCACAGAAGCACCACGTTGTGTCTTCTGCATGTCTCATCTGCACACCTTAATACATATTAGTTTTTTTAACCTGATCATGGTGTACTTGAAGTCTTTTTGCTTTGCGAAATGGTGGCTGCTCTTTCCCCTTGTTGACTGTTTCCAGAGATGTGAACAGAAACAAAATGCTTTTTTCACTTCTGTAGTGTTATTTGCAAGACCTTGTATGAATCCATCAAAGAGAGAAAATCTGCTTCCTTTAGCTCATCCCACCTGCTGCACTTGGAATATATTGCCAAGTGATATACACAAGTTGTTGGTGAAACCCTGTTTGATGGTAGTAGAGATTTTTCTTTTTTTCCCTATGATACCTGGTGGGTTCTGCAAACAGAAATTCTTCCTTCTTGTGCTGTTATGGTCCCTATGCTCCTTCCACCTCTTTGACCAAATAGTTGAGAGGTTAAAACTGAGATTTGTAAGTCTGGCTTTCCTGCTTTTTGATAAGACATATGATGAAGTTGCAGGTGCATAGATATGAAAAGGAGGAACAAGTAAGTTAAAGTACATGCTCTCACAGTCTTATATGTGTGTCCTTATATCTGCCTCAATACACCTGCAACATGTAGATTTCTCACTTTTTTTGAACTCTACTGCACAGAACTTATCTTTTCTCTCAGCAAGCTTTTTATCCTACCACAAGGAGGAAGGCTATGTCATCTTAATTCTGCAATTCTTGTTGTCCCTGGCACCTCCATCCTTCTCATGTTCTTTACTGCCTGTTGTTAATCCTAGAAATCATGTCTGTCTGACTGCTGACAGTCCCTCTGGCCAAACACTTTCCTCAGTTGTGACAGATACAGTCTATATAATGCAGTGCTGTAATAAGCTGTTTCTGTTTCTCTGAAAGTACTTTCATAAAGTTTTCCTTTTAATCATGCATAGAGAGTTTCTCCTTCCCTGTCTTCACTCCATGAGACCACTGTTTCTCTGATGTTTCTTCACAGCACTGCAAAGCTTCTTTATGTAATCTCCCTGCTGCTCTACACATACATCCCTCCCAATAAATGCAGTTGACCTGTTTGTGGATAATACCTTTTGGCTGTTACCAGCTTCAGGGCTGTCTCAGAGGGCTGCACTGGCCTGTTGTGTATATCTTTGCTAGGTGTCTTCACACTTTTGGTCTCAGTTCTTCTTTATGTGTGTCTTCTGCAAGGGATGGTCTCCTAATGGTTGTTTTTCTCGCTCTTTGAAGCAGCAATGTTCAGCAGTAGGAAAACTTGACTAAGTACAGAGCAGTTCTGTATAGTTTGGGGAATTGTTTCTAACACATGGCCTTATTAGCTGAATTGGATGTGGTAGCAGACAATGCTTTGAAATCAATGGGAGGAGGAAAATTTCACAAATGAGACTTAAGAGGTAGTTTTGTGCAATGGGATTACTGAAGGAGTTATTCCTCACCTGCAAGAGATGTAAGAATTTTCTAGCTTGGTTCTGTATGCTAGAGAAATTGGCCTAAGCTGGAATGCTCCAGTGAAGTTAAGCTGAAGAGTCCACCTGACATCTATGCACAGCACCTCCTGGAATATGGTTGAGGGGCTACAATAATAAGGTTTAGTCTTGCAGGTATAACCTATCCATAACAACCTTGGGAAAGGTATTCCAAAGGTAGAGGTTACCAAGGGGAAGTGAGAGGTACAAGAATCCTACTGAAAGAATATAAGCAAAAGTACCTGGTCTAACTGCATAAAAATTTCTCTTACTGTCCATTAACCCATGAATATATTTGTCAATAAGTACATGTGAACTATAACAAAACCAATCAGTTTTCTACAATGTTTTTAATAGGAATAAATGCTGTGCAAGAGGTACCGAAAATGGGAGGTTAACCTTTATTGCCCTCTTTAAGAGAGTTACTGTAAACATTCTGTCAGAAAGTGTAAAAAGTAGTCCCCTGTTCCATACACAAGCCATCTGGTGGTCTCCTCAGAAAGAGTTGTATGACTACTTTTGAGTATCCTGTTCTCTCATACATCCTTAATTATGCTTCCTGGGGCAAACTGTCATACTGCTTACAGTAAAATATTTTAAAAACTGAAATGAAAAAGTTTGGTGGAAGGGAGAGCATGAACTAAATGATAAAGTTCTAAAACAAGAAACAGAATGATGTAGATTCTACATTACGTGAAAGAAAAAGCCACAGAGTTGAATTGGATATGCAAAATTACCTAAGAGGAACAACCAATTCATCTTCATGGTTCTTAAATAACATGGTTCAGTGCAGGAGTGTTACTGTGCTATGGAAATACATGCATGTGAATTGAGAAGATACCAGTCCCAAACTCTCACTCCTGTAAACACTAACTGTTCAGAGTAGTGGGTTGGATTAAAACATATGAAGGTGACCTTATATAGAGCACTGTGGTGCCACTGTAACAACAGATCAGGAAAAAAAACTTTTTTTCTGTTCTGGGCAGCTTTAGTTCCCTATGGGAAAGAAGCATGTAGCCCTGTAAGGCAAACCTTTCCGATCTCTCTCCTGTGAGTTGCTGTAGGTGACAGGATCACACAGGAAGCTTGCGTAAGTTGCTGGGCACTGCTGTCATCTCCAGGCAGTGCTGGGTCGGGCTGAGTGGGCATGCAGTTTGCCCAAGCTGTGACCGGCTCTTTGAGCTGTGACAACAAGTTAGAGCTGTTGGATGGTGTAAGAAAGATCTGTGCAGTCATCTTTAGAAACTGAGGGTTTTCTTTTGCAGTTAGGCATGAGAGTAGATAAATGCATGCAAAGGACTTTATCAGCCCTCATGCAATTGAATGGGGAGACTGAAATACCCGTAAAATCCCAGAACATGATGGAATAATGGTTAGTATTTCAGAAATGCATGTTTTATTAGTTCATACAAACTCAGACACTGTGTAATCATCCCATGTGATAGGGAAAGCTCAGGCTTTCATCTGGATTTATTAACATGAACTACTTATGGAAGAGTTCAAAAATCTGTCTCAGTGTTTAAACATTTGAACATATAACTGAGGACAGACACCTAACAATTCATAGCTGAGTATAATCAGCCTTGCATGTCATAAAACATAAAACAGAATCCTTCCTTTTAAAGCAGTTGTTATGTCTAGATCAAAGGTAGAGGATTATGCAGTATGCCCAGTTTAAGAAAGTGCCATTTAAGAGGTTATTGTAAGACTGTGAACACCAATATTTTATGCTTTGTCTTTCTATTATGTGGAAAAATTAGTGAGTGTTTACAGCCAGCCATGCCAAAATTTGTTGAGCTCAGATGAAGAAAGAACAAAGGAAACCTTGAACTGTGAGGTTTGCATTTTAAAGTGATGACCTAGAAGGAGCATCATGTTTCTCAGTGTTTCTGATCACTGGATATTGGCAGGCTTTCATTTTAAACAGTAAGGTGTTACACACACCTGTCAATTCTGTGAATCTGACCCAGGAATGAGTAAGTATATGCTGGGTCTTGTGGCCCAGGTGTCAATAGTGAAAGTGGTGATCAGGTTTGAACAGGCCAGCTGCTCTGTATCACCTTCAAATCTTTGACCATTCCATGTTCTGTGTGGCTCCAAAGACTGCAGAATTAAAAGGTGTGTAAATGTGATATGACTTTGTGTGCTTTTAATTTACATTTATGGAAATTTTTTCCGAGTGGAACTAACCAGCTTGAATTTCAAGTTTCTTATGGAGTTTGAAAGAGCATATAGAACTGCTTTCCTCTTCCTGGAGTAATTTTGACTGTTGTTAAGATTAAGAGATGATAGAATTGCGGCTTTGCTCTTTAAACCAAGTCACTCTTCAGAGTACAAGTACATTAGCAGGAATTTTTCCTCTCCAATCCTTTGATTCTCCATAGTTATCCGTACTTCTTCAAGATTTATGGTGCCTTCTGTAGTGAGAGCAGTCTTATATAATGCATGCAGCCTTTGTACCTTCTAGACTGAAGCTTCATCCAGCTCTTAGTCCTTTGAAAAGTGCCTTCATGTCTGCCTGCCTCTTTCAGATCTTGGGCTTTCAAAGTATAAAGACCTGTATTTTTAATAGTCTTTGGGCTTTATTCTTTTCTGATGAAGATCTGGTAAGCTTAAAGTTAATTGTGAACCAGATCCAGTTGGAATATCTGGTGGGCTGAGTGCATAAATGTGTATATACACAGACAGTTTTTTAATGATGGTATGGAAACTATGTAGGCAATCTATTGATACAGTAATAAGTGTAAGAACTGCATGAATAATAGCTCTTAAGTTTGGTATTATGGCTGGTTAGTGCTATCTTCTGTGAAGATTCATTATTATGAAGCCTAATCGTTACAAGCTACAGCAGTGTCTCAGGCAAGTTAGCATAATTACCCTGTGTTTCTTCAAGAAAACATAAAACCTGCCTTTGTCTGGCCATCACTGAGTAATTGCTGAACTGTTATATATTTGTGATATGAAATAGAAATGATACCATAGTGGTTTTTTTTTGTTTGTGGGTTTTTGTTTTTTTTGTTTCTTTTCTCTTGACTGCCCTCCCCAGTTATCAGTTTCTGGGTTTCTTTACAGGTTTGAGAGTTTTTGTTGTTTGGTTTGCCTTCTTTCCCCCTGCAACCCCCCCCCCCCCCCCCTCTTCTTCCCCCACCCCCTGCCCAGGTTCACATAAAAAAATGCATCTCTTCTTACTGGTGTTTTATTGGTAGAATACATTGTGCTGATGCTGCTGAGTTTGCTGCCCCATGTGGTTTAGCAATTAAGGCCTAGACTTGAGAGATAAAGTACTATCCCCTGGGATTTGGTTACTACCATTAAGCAGTGCATTGGATTCAGATGTCATTGAGACTTGTGCCATGAAATACGTGCTATTCTTTTTGTGCTGTGCTCCCAGTAATTGAGACTTCTGCTACTTCTGGAAGAAGTCTTCATTGCTGTGTTTGGGTGGCTGTCCTTGCTCAGTGTCTGATGCAGTCATTGGTCATATTTCTGTTTTCTGCTGGTTTTTGTTTGTTTTTTTGTTGGTTTTTTTTTTTTTTTTTTTTGGAGGGGGAAGCAAGTGGGTTGTGCTTGCATTATGAGTGAGCATAGAGAATAATCTTATTTTTATAGGAAATTTGGAAGTAGATAAGTCTTCCCAGGTCTCAGTATCATCTGAAATATCTTTTTTGTTCCTCTTCAATCTCAGGAACACTTACTTTCACAGAGTAGAGTCCCATTCTGTTTTCCATAACTCAATTTATAAACCCTATTGGGAATAAAACGCTGTAACAGAATAGCAAAGAAACTGCTTCGGTCATTTCACTTTTAAGTAGATCCTTCATTTCATGCCTAGGTAATGTACTTCATAAAATGTATGAATCTGTGAGTACATTGGGTAGAAAAAAAAAATAGAAAAGACAAGATACACAGTTAATGTGTAGGCGTGTTTGTCTCCAGAGTGTTGCACAGTCAAGCATGTGTGTCCCAAGGGTGGGTTATGAGAAGACTGAATGGAGCACAGAAAAGCCTGCTCAGGAGTTCCACTTCAGCCACTGTATCTGGTCAGGGACAAATGACTCTGAAAACATGACTGGAAGCATTTTCTCTTGGTACTTGCCTGGGCTTCATGGGATTTTGTTCCAGTTAACCTCTAATTTGGGAATGCCATATGGTGTGTTGCTTTAAAAGCTGATGATTCCTGTTATATGCAGCAGATTTTGGAAAATGATTTTCATTAAGTGAGCAAGAGATGGAGCACTTTGTATTTGTGTTTCATCCACCACTTTTAAAGAAACATATTGGGGCAGACAATAAACATTGCTCAAACACTGTTTTAGTGCTTCTTGCAATACCTTAATCCCACCATCTGGTGAACTGAAACCATGTCACTTATTTTTATGTTCTTTTATATAATTTAATGGGCTTGTCTGACAAGGTGCCATGGTGTGGTCAGGGAGCTGAACCTCCTAGGATAGGATTGTATTATGATTGCTGAAATATTGCACACTTAGCTTGCTTTGTTCCCTGATCCCAGGTGGCTGCAGTACAGAGGACTGAGAATGCTCATAGGTAGGATTTTGGTGCCCAGTTCAGCGCATTGCAGCTCCAGTTGTGTTCTAAACAAAAAACAAACAAACAAACAAAAAAAACCAAAACAAACAAACAAAAAAAAACCACCAAAAAACCCCAGCCTATTGCTAAATGACATGCAACAGGTTTGGCTCTTGCAGGTTTTTGGGTCTGACTGATTACTCTTAAGCAGTCATTTTGGGATGCTTATCTGATCTCAATTTCCAGACCTTCTGAATTTGATACCTTGAATCTGTGCTGCTGCTCTTGAGCCTTGTATTTTTAAGGGCATGCTAAATACCCCATGTTGATTAATGTCACTGTAATGTAAACTTAGCAATGAATGTTCATTCTAATTACTTCATGTGGTGATAAAAACCCAACCCTTTTCAACTGTTTCTTCATCAGTAATTGATGAATAGGGTTCTTAAACTGTGAAACAGCTCTCCCAGACTGTCTTTCTGGTTCTGTTCCAGCTTAAACATATTTTTGGTTTGGAATAAAATATGATTATCCAACATCTTTAAAAAGAAATTGGACCTGACCTGAGCCTGACATGAGTTGCTGTTTCTCCTGTCTCTTTGAATTGCATCCAATTCAAAACCAAGCAACTACAGAGGACATTGGCACGTACAGAAAAATATATCGAAACAATTAAATGTTATGTGCAGCTTTTCCTAATTATAGTATTTTAAAATCTCATAGTATAATGTCTCTGACTAATGATTAATTGTTCATAATTAGTAAATAGCCCAGTGGAAAAAGAGTTTCTTTTACACTGACAGAATAAAAGGAAGGAAAACAACTATCTTGAGTCTTATCCTTTGGGGAAGACTGTCATTATTATGAATCAATTTAGATAATTTATTATTAACAGAGACAAGTTTAAGAGCAAGGACAAATGTTGATAGCCCCAGCGTGCATGTTCACACTTTATACTGGTGTTATTTCTTTGATAATAATTTCTCCTAGGAACAGGAATGACCATGTCTTTTTCATCAGAAATCCTTTGCAGCTAAAAGAAAAAAGCAATGTATCCTCTTGTGCTGTGACCTGAGGTAAAAGATAATGTCGGTCTTAAACAACTGCTCTTTAAAAGGTATTTCTTCCCTTGTGTACCAAGGGAGAAAAGAAAAAAAAGTACAATAGAGGAAAGGAAGATTAGTTTTTTTCTTTATTGTTGACTGAATCATCTCTTTTCAGTGCTTATAAAATATAATGTGATGATTGATGATTTCAAATTAAAAGGGAACTAATTTTTCTGTTAGGCATTGTGAGGCACATAACAGTGTCCTGAAATGGCATTTGAATTTGTCCAGCAAGACTTGTTAAATCTTCTGTCACAATTCAATCAAAATTCATGATAGATAAATAATCCCATTTATGGAACAGTTGGATATTATGGACATCTTATTCCAGGGAGCTGGGCTTTCTAATTTGTTTTTCTAGTAATTCTAGGAGCTCTATAGGACAGGATGACTCTAAATTAGGTTTAAGCAATGGTCCAGTGGTGATATATAATAGTGTGGATCCCTGTCTAGATGTTTCTACCCTTTTAAACATTCTTTTTTGATGTTTTTTGAATTAATTTTCTTTGAAGTTCACTTTTTTATTTTTCTAATTGATCAAGCAGAAGTTGTAATCATCAAGCTAACTACAGGGGGTTTTATTTTGTATTTTATTTATAAACCTTCTCATGTTTTACTCATTAAATAATCTATTCTCTTCCAAGTGTGTGTATGTTGTCAATAATAATAAACTACAATGCATAATGATTAGACCAGTTAGTTACCTTAGTTTTCTTCTTCCCCTCTCTCTTTATAAGTGGGAATTGCTCAGCTGTCTGTTTTGTTGCAGTACAAGGTGCTTTACTAAAAAATGGTTATGCATGTTCTCAGACCAGGGCTGACATTCTCTGACATGTGCTCTTTAGTAATATTGAGCTGCACTTGCATGTGAAGTGTAAGCTGAAGAGAAATGACAGTACCACAGTGAAGTTCCCTACACTGGCCTGTAACAACATTTCCCTATCTCCAGCAAACACTTTTAACTGACTGTGACTGTTGCAATGGGACACAGGGTCCCATAATTTTGGAGAGTCTGGAGAATTCACTCATATTTGTGCAGCATTAACTGGAAGCTGAGAGGCACTTCACATGGCTGAAGTGTCCTGAAGAAGGATCTGAGATATGAAATCAGATGTTACTAAAGGAAAAGGGAGCCAAGTGTATGTGGTTGAATTTAGCTTGGGAATAAGTGCCAAAGTCTTCATTGCGTTTACTATACTGAAGTGAAAGCTGGAGGTGATCTCAGTGGCATGTAGTACTTTGCCATTGTCAGGTGTAAATGTTTTTGTGGAAATAAAAGGGTCATCTCAGACCTTGGTGATGCAAACATGAGCAATAGCCCTTCTGCTCAAATATTGTAGTGTGCAGCTTAGCAAAAGAACCCTGTACATGTCTGTTACTTAAACAGCAAACAACAAAAATGTAGAAAAAGCTTTTTCTTGTGCTTTCACCATAGAGATGAGCGTGCTAAAGGCAGTTCGTATTAAGAGGTTAGAAGGGCTCTGATCATACACTGATGTCTGATGTATGAGCTGGTGTTTCATGTGTTTGATACACCAACAGCTAAACAGAGCCCAGAACACCAAAGTATAGTGTATTATGCCCTCTGCTAAGCCTTTTCCACCCAGGTGCTCTGAAGGAGGAGCAGGCATACAGAGCTGGATAACTGCTAGAAAGAGGGTCAGCCTTATTTTTCTCTCCACTGCCCAGCAGGAGTGGGCAATGAGGAGCTGCACTCAGCATCCTCTCCCAAGGTGTGGGAAGGATGCTGGCAGCTTCTTAGGTAGCCTGGTCTCTTATATGTGTGTGTGCCTGCAGCTGCACAGGGGGAAGAGGAGCTTTGTCTGATGCATGGCTAATTAGGTGCCCCAATTCACCAAACTGGTGTGGTAAGCACTGTAGCTTGCTTTATGCTTTACAATCTCTTCTTTAATGCAAAAATAAAGCATCCACTGCTCCTTTCATCCTGTTGCAGAGACCTTCCCTGGATCATGTGGAACAAATGCTTCTTCCCCACATGTTTTCCCTTTCCCTTGTTTGTGTTTATTTGAAGCAGACATTGCACTGTCATTCTGTTCGTGTCCCTGCTGCGACTTATCCAAACCTGCTGTTGACATCTGCTCTTGTGTAGTGGGAACAAGGATAATGGGGTAAGAACCTGATCTTGCAGTAAGTTTTACTCCTACCTCCAGTGGGACCAAGGTTTAAGACAAGATTTTTTTTTCACTGCTCCTGTGTATTTAATTTCACATAGTTGTTAATATTGCTCTTCAATATTTATCAAGTAATTAAGCAGTGACAGAGTGATTCATATGGTGAATGCTTTTGTGTTGAATTGCTACCCTGTAAAAACACAGTTTTACAAAAGGAATTAAACAACTAGGTGAACCAATATGTAGAAAATCACAGCTGCTAAAACAAGGATTCCCCCCTCCTTTCAAATAATAAAAAAAATAGTTATGTGGCACTTAGAAGTACTGAACAGGTAAGCGTGGAAAATATCTACTGGGATTAAAAGTATTACTTCTAAGGCACTTTGTGTTTGAGTACTCAAAACGTGAAAGGGTATTGCTGGTTATATTACCCAAGTGTTCAAACCTGAAAGAATTATATGCAATGATATCAGGTAGGTATGTTCATTCTAATACATAAAGTTGTGCATTCAATCCATTTGACTATTACTTTTACAGTGTTAATGATAAATTTGAGGTTCCTTCTATATCACAAAATGACATCTTGTTTTCAAAAACAAAAAAGAATATTATAAACAGCAGTGTTTATACATTTTTTTTAAAAAAGTCTTGAGAAAGCGTGTTGAAAATAAGCCAATAGAACGATTGTGCTTTTAATTGCTAATCTAGTTTATGTTTTATTAAATGCTGAGTGTGATTTTCCTAATTCACTTACATGGTAATTGGTAATCAAATAATGATCAGTGGCTTACAAGTTCAAAATAGCTTCACTGTGTGGAACCTTGAAAGATAAACAGGACCTGTCATCTGAATGAACAATTATGAACATAACTATTTATCCCCAAGAAATAGTAATTTTTTTGTTGGTAACTGATGTTTAACTGAACATACCAGATGACTTCTTTCCAGTCTGCTGTTCTCAGCACCTCTGAAAACTGATTTTTGGACTGAAAACTCTTGGGCTTGAAGAAATTTTTTCTTTCCTTGTAGTATTCCCATGAACATAAAACTGAATACTGGAATCTAGCCCACTCGACACCTAAGGTGGTGTGGGGAAAAGACTCCCAGGATGACTTTTGTTGGTTAGAAAAGTGGGCATTTGACCATGAATCTGTCGGGCATGGCCAAGCTCTAGACATTGTTCACAACAGGTTACAAAGCACCATCTAGTAAAGATCTGAAGAACTATGATTTTCATCTGAAAAACTGATGGAGAGAGGAGAATGAGAAGCCAGTGAATAGCAGGATGTCTTTAACTGGTGTTGCACGTGTGCTAGTCTTTAAGGATAGTGATGTTTTCCAAGTATTGGAAAGCACAGTCACAGCAGTTTTACTGCAGACGTGAACTCTATAGGGTACCAGTCACAGGTTGTGACCCAGATGTGTGTGCCTGTGGGGTGACGTGATGGTGTGCCTTGTGCGTACTTGCATGCCTGTACTTGGGTGATTGTGTTGGTGTAACTGAATATCTAGCAATAAAAACAACATGCTCTGAAACAGTCCAGGCAACTGCTTAGATTACAAAGGCACTTGAGATAAAACACAAGTATTAAGTGTAAGATTTTCCATCATAAACAACTTTTCTTTCAAACTCCTAACAATAAGGCTTTAAAACCACAGCCTACAATCTATTTGTTCAGAAAAAGTTGAATTGAGACTCTACTGTTGAAAACTGACAAAGTCAACTGAGGTGTTATTTTGCGGTTTACTGGTTCCTCAGGTAACTAGTTACATGAGCCAGTAAAGGAAACAATGCACTGTGTGTAAGTCAAAGCACAAATTTAATTTCTGGGCACTCTTGTAGTTTTGTTTTCCCCAAGGTAATAGCTCATTTACTTACTGAAGCACTTGCATTAAAGGCTTCACCCTACATGCAAAAAATTGAGCCTGCTTTGAGGAAAATAGTATCATTATTTAATAGCACCATTGAAATACTTCACCACACACAAAGACCCCAGGGACAGCTAAGCACAATGCAAGTGTGGCCTGACAATCTGCAGAAGCTTGCAAATGCATATGATGAAAAGTTAGCCACTGGATAGTTGAATTCATGCTTGAATTGGTCATCACTGTATTTAAATAAGGAAAAAGAGTAAAATATGTAGTAAAATTCTGTTTCTTCCAGCTGTGTTGCATAACCAGGGGCAATGACCAGAAGTGCAAGGAAAGCTATGGCTGTGCTGCAGGCTGCTGGTAGCTGTGTCTCCATAGGGGTTGTGTCTTGTCGAAGTGATGCATGGCCAATTAAGCCTCTGGAAATTAAAGAGGATGATGAGAGGACTGCATAGTTGAAGTCCTTGGCTTCAACTTGAAACCTGCTGAAGGTAACTTAAGTCCTTGGTCTAGTGTCATTGTCATGTGGCTGATTGTAAGGTATTTGGAGACCCTTTAAATTCTCAGTGAAGGACTTCAGATAATATTTGGGGAGCATGGACTTGTAAGTAGGATGGCAATACTTTTGAAACTATTAGTTTAAATTGTCAGATGCTCATGCTTTCACCTCTGTTCAGGGGGAGGAAACAGACTTATTTAACTTTAAAGTTCATTCTCTAGCAAAACCCCCAGTGTTCTTATTCTGATAATTCAATAGTATACAGAAGAAACCAGGAAATTACTGGTTATGACAGAAATAAGCTGGAGATGTTTCTAATTTCCTTAAGCATTTCTGTCTCCATCCTGTAAATATGAGGATTTTACCACTGAGAGATTAAAATGTGTTTCAGGAAAAAGAAAAACCACACAAATGGAAGAGAAATTACTACAGTTTAAAACATGAAAATCTTAAGTAGGCCACTGAAGGGGCGCAAGTGAAGAATCAAAATATACCAGTGGCATTAACAAATTCTCAGAGTAATCTATCTTCCTTCCACCGTTCAGGACCTTACTAGAGAAGATGACAAAACATGTTTAACATGAATTGAATTGCAAACTGTAAAAGTCAGAGTACTTACTCATCTGTGACCAAGTAACTCTGTTCCTCCTAGCTAGAGTATTAAATAATCATCTTTTACTTCACAATCAAGTAATCACTCTCAAGAAGTGGCAGGTGCAATGGAATATAAAAAAATGCAAAAGGGGGTTATACAAGCCAGCAGCTGTTGATTGAGTTATGCAATATCTGAAAACAGTATTGATTTGGGGAGGGGAGGAAGATGATGGAAACTGTTCCAATACTATCATGTCTTAGTGCTTGTACACACTCACTATTCTGAAGATTTAATTCCCTATGGCTTTTTTACTCTAACTAAAATACAAAGCACTGATATTGATATATTGTAACACAAGTATGTAATGTTGTTCAGTCCCAAATGTATGGCAGAAAAATTCTGTTATTGCTTGCACTCTGACTGGATGTTAGGTGAAGGTCAAAGGGTGAATGTGGCAAAGAAGTATTGCTGTTAGCAAAATACCACGGACTGCTTCAGTTCGTGACACCTGTGAACTGGCCTGTCTCTTGCTTGGAAAGATTTTAACTGTTTATTGTAATGACTGTGCTTCTTTCAGTCTTACAAGCCATGTGAGCTAAGGGAAAGTAAATGAGTTCTGTATTTGAACTGTCATCGTGGCTTAGGTTTTTGTTTTGTTTTAACCGACACCTTCAAAGGAAGGAAATACCAGAAGCCTTGCAATATAATATGCGTAGCTGACCTTTTGAGTTCCAGATTGCATCAGGATGGAGGAAAGAACTTTGAGGTACAAAAGCATAAGGTTAAAACAAGGTTTAATAATTCCAGCACTCTGAGTCATCAGGAACGATAAATACAGCAGAGATAATTGTGTAGTGCTGTGAGCAAAGATGGAAGAAAAATGCATATATATCCTGAGCCATTAAGATGTTAAAGCAATGATTTCAGCATCACTGTAACTCTTTCAGTTGTATTGAACTGTGAAGTTGAGTACCACATATGTAAATGCCAAGTGTGACAAAATACATAAAACAAGAGGGAGAAATTAATGCCAAATGGTATAATTCAAAGCCATTAAACAAGAATCAAACACAGCTACAGCATTCACACAACATTCACTGTGTCTAAATCACTGTCATGCACTAATTCTGATAAACAATTTAGCAGCATTTCCTCTATCCTGGATAGCACAAAGGGTAATATATGAAGTAATTGCCCCTGGGTTTGTAAGCTTCATGTGAAAAGCAGGAATTTGTCTGTTCTCTTTTCTTTTTTTTTTTTTTTTTTTTTTTTTGAACAGTAAGAATAAAATCCTAATTCTTTTTTAATTGATGTTTGTGGTAAAATTCCTAGTGATGATATTTTCACTACTATGTTAAATAGTAAGGACTCATGATCCAGCAAGTGTGAGGCACTACAGTAATATGGAATGAGACAGCTGCTGTCCCCAGAGAACTTGACATCTAAACAGAGTATGAAATGGATGGTTCGCTGAAGTAATTTCATTTAACTGATATCTCTATAGTGAGGAACTGTGAGCCTCCAGAATCTCAGCAGAGAGAGAGAGAGAACAAAATACTCCAAAGCTTTACTGAGAAACTTTGAAGACACCAGCAGCAGATCGGGAATTAGCCTTGTCTGGTTGGGTCACTTCTGAACTGTGCCTGCATCCCCCTCTACCTATGGTCACATGGAAAACCAAATGGGAAAGTTGGGTGTGGGGGCCAGAGGTCTATTTGTCCAAGCTCCAAGTTTTCTGGGGCATGTCCAGTGAGTGAGTTGGAAATGTAATTGTAATTGTGCATGTACCACTTGTGGAGATGGGTGTCAGAGCTGATCTTGTTGCATGAAGCATTCCCTGTGCTGCCACGTTGTCTTGTGGTGTCTGTGGTGACACATGTTTTGGTGAAAAGGGGAGTGCTGTGCTCCCAGCAGCAGGGTTGTGCAGGACTATTGCTGGAGTTACCTGGGCTTTGGCCCCATAACTGAAGCAGGACTCTTCATGCCCCAGTTTTCCACAGCTCTTTCTTCTGAGTTGTTCCTCCCCTTTCCATAGCTATCACAGGTAGAAGCATTCCTGCGGTGCCTTGGAGCAATACATGCAGCACAGAAGGATTAGAAAAGACCTGTCACTGTTGGATGGGGTTGACCAGGATTCCGTGCGTTTTCTGCTTTCTGGAGCACAGAGAATCAAGGCTCATGTGTTTACTCTGAGTATAGTAAAACAATGTGTCTTCTGATTGCTAAGCAGAGGAGAAAAGCGATAAACACCATAAATGAAATTTGAAACTTTCTCTCTTTGATGTCTTGCCAGAAGGAGACATGTCTAACAGAGGGCAGACAAACCGAGGTGTTCTGTTCAGGTTCCTCCCACTCTTACATGCTCTGTTGGGGAGCAGGCTGCAAGGCCACCCACCAGGAGATTTTCTCCTCAAACCTGAAACAGGTTAGATGCCTGATCACTGAAATTGCAAAAAGATACACAATTTTATCCAGTAGATTTTAAAATTAGGTTTAAACCTGTTGCTTCAAACATCTTCCAGCATCTGTTTTCCATCTGTTTGTGCCCTACACAAGAATTTTATTCCAAAATTGTTTGCTGCTTTGTGTTGGTCTTCAATGCAAGAGGTTAGATATTTATCATGAGCACAAAGTTGTTTTTTTTTCTTCTGTCACTTCATAGCTTTACATTCCAGTAGCCTGCTGTACCCAAAGCATTGTCACTTCATGGCACAGAAGGCACTGCTCCTTTAGCACAAGTGAAAAACCATGCTCTTTCAGTGAGTCTTTACTCTTTGTACTGGTGCTGTAGTTTCAGTCTTATATAAAAGCAAACTTTGAAAATACATAGTTAGGAGTTGCAAGCATCTGCTCTATGGTACTAAGTTGTCAGTTGTTAAGCTGGTATTTTTGAATAGCATTTTGTTCTATTTGTAAATCATGGTTTTGTGGGGTTTTTTGTTTTGTTTTGGGTTTTTTTATGTTTTGGTGGTGGTTTTTTTTTTTTTTTTTTGGTTGTTGTTTGGGGTTTTTTTTTATTTTGTTTTTACACCTTATGGTCCACAGCCCTTGAGGTTTTTCAGGCATTTAGTATCCCAGTAAGATTCTGTCAGAAATCTTTCCTTTCTGGAAAACAGAAGTTTTAGCATTTGGCTACTTTTTCTTTACAGTGGCTTTGTGCAGCTTAGTCTGGAAAATTACTCCAAACTTTATTACCATCATTCAGGTACTCCTTCATGTGCAGTTCCCTTTGTCTTCTTTTCTGCAACTGAGAGCCAGGTTCTTGGGTGTAGAAGGACTGACTTAAAGGGTGTTTAGCTGAAAATTATTTCATTAATGTCTCTTAGATTCAATTTGAAAATGGAGATCATTTGGGGTACCAGAAGAAACCTGATGATTCACGTAATCTCTAATAGGGAATACGTGAACAGAATTTCCTGGTTTAATATGATGTCTTTTTGACTGTTTTGTTGTTCTCCTTTACTGACTTTGAATTTGAGATATTTAAATTAAAAAGTTAGTTCTGAAATGTTTTGCTTTCAGTATTCTATTCTCTGGGATTAGGTTTTCCCTTCTTGCTGTGGGAGATTACGACCAAGAATTCTTGTAAATTGCTGTGGTGAAACATGGGAGCAAAGAGACAGCAGGCCAAGGTGTTCATGCTTCTTTTGACTGTTCTTGCCCAGTGTTGCCTTTCTGCTGCTGTTTTCAGAAGTGATGTGTTGATTCTTCAGAGTGAACTTGAGCAGGGGGAAGCATGTGCGAGGCCAGGCAGGGCTGAGGGAAGCTCTGTTTTAGCCAAAGCTGAGCAGGACATTGGTGGTGTTCTGAATTTGTAATTATTGTTTTATTTGTCAAGCTTACGAGCATGCAAGCTATACAAGTGTTGGTAGTAGAAATGTAGTGTTAAAGAGATTATTTCTGTCACCAAATACTGTCTCCTACAAAATGTATTAGTTCTTTTCACTACATCAATATAATTAGTTCAGTCTGTTAACCAGCTTATTTTATCTAATACTTTCTTCTGCATTTGCTGATAATACAGTTACAAAAAAATTACAAGCCAACTGAAAACAATGCAAATACACTTGTTTGCTATTTCTCCTACAATGGCAGTTTGCCAGAAATGACATGCTTCAGTAAATGTCACTAACTCTTATGTATTTAGGACTTAATTATGCCTTTAAGGCATTGGTCCTTTCAGGGAAGAATAGATAAAATTGCTTCCTTGAGAGCTTTGAGCCACGCTCTGCCTGAGAAAACATGACTGCTGGTAGCGTGGTGGGAAATGAAAAAGCGAGTTGATCATCTATTTAGATGCTAGAGCATATGCTCTTGCCCACACCTCTTAGCTCTGCTGATGGATGAGTTATCTCACTGCTCTGGGCATTAAATAAACCTCTGTTAAAGCTGTGTCTGCACCATAACCCCAAATGCTCTCTGTCCTGTTCTCTAAAGCTTGTCATGGGGAGGTAACTTTCAGGCTACAGAGCCTAAGAGCCTAAGCACTTCTAGGTTTTCCTACACTAAAACATAGCTTGAATGGTTAATTAGAAAATGAAGAGAGTCACTTTGCAGCCTTTTTGTCCAACTAACACCATGAGCCAGGTGGACCAGAGTGGTGAGAGTGTAGACTGGGATCTTGTTGATCTCTGAAGAGGCTGTTGACCCAAGATATACAATTGCTGCCAGCTTCTAGTTTTTAACTTCTTGAAAATAATGTGTTTCATAGCATATTTATAAACTTCAGAATATATTCAGAGGCAACTCATGGGAATACAGCTAAATCAGGATTATACTGCACTGTGGAAGTATGTAGGATGTAGCTCTTGAATAATTTAATGCTTCTTTGCTCTATCAACTTTTTAGTCTATCTGTTTTCCTTAGCATTTAGTCAACTCTCAAAGGTTCCCTTTCAAAACTCAAACTATTGCAAACTGCTGCAGATGTGAGTCTATGTGCTACCAGCACTGCTGGATTTCCCGAGAGCTGTATCTCATGTCAGGTAATTTCATTTAGAGTTTTATCTCTTTAGACAGTAACTCATTGACAAAAGTGGTATCTCAGTTGCAAAATCTGCAAGATCCAAGTTACAAGAGCAACTGCCTAAGCTGGGCAACAGTGTCAAAATTTCTTCCTCCAGTGCTTCCTCGTGGTTCACAAAATCACTTTGGAGTAACAGGTTGTAACTTCAGGAGCCTGACAATTGCCTCTTTGCCATAGCACCTTCCACCTCTAATGTGAGCTTTCTCCAACTCACATCTGCTTTGTCTTCTCTCAAGCTCTTCTCCAGAGCTGAAGTTTTTTAAAGAGATAAAAATGGAATCTGTTACTGATGGCACTTGCTCCCTGACCACCAGTCACTGATTCAACCTCTTCACTGATTTCTTGAAAAAATCTTTTCTGAGTTTTTTTGGTACTTAGCTCTGCTATCCATACAAGTATAAAACTAGAGATGATTGCAGCAAATCCTTTAATAGCCCTTGCTATGTGTGTAATCAAACACATCTGGGCTAAAATATGATGGCTCAGAAGAGAGTAAGTAATGTATGCTCCAGTCTCAAGCAGTGTGTTGTGAACCAAAAATAGCAGAGCCTGAGTTCTAATAAAGTAAAACAACAAGAGTTGCTGTTTGCATGGGTTCTTTGATTTTATCCTTAACTTCAACAGAGAAAATGTCCTAGAACCATTCTATATTCCTTGCTGTAATATAACTAAAATACAGATGTATCCTAGCTTACTGTCATTAGTGATATTTATATAAAGTACTGGCTTTACAATAATATGTAATTTATTATAGAAATAATATTTAATTGCACTTAAATATTACTCCCTGCATGCCTCTTCCCATTCTATTATAAGTGCATCTTAGCATGCTCCTTGTTGCAGCTGAAATAATAAATTATTTCATAACTTGAATTATTTGTGGGATACTGGAAATGGGTTTTCTGTCAGTAGAGAGCAGTTTTATGAACTTGCTATGGTGTGCTTCCTCTCTTCTGGCAGAATAAGTCTCTGGACAGTACTGTCTAGTACTTAAATGCTTTGGAGAAGCTAATGTTAAATGAGAAGAATATTGAGGGTAGACATGAAGTGATGGTTGTGCCCAAGATTCTAGTTTTAGTGCTGTATATTTAATAATGCTTCCCTAAGTACCTGCAGATGTGTACATTACATGTACAACCTTGTTCTCATGTTGTAATTTCATTGCTACCAGTGCATTAAAAGCAGTTTTTTTTCCTCTGTCTTAAAGTTTATCAGTATGAAATGCTGCAATAGTCTTAATAATAAGAAAGCAATACATCTGGCATAATGGTCCTCATGAAAAATATTTAAATTGTGTTACTTTTCACAAGAAGTATCTTCCTAGTACTTAGGATAAACACAAGATAACACTAATGCTGGAAGACTATCCAATTTCTAGATAGTAGATTTCCTTTGTAGTACTTTTATGGACTATTAAATGCTACATTATATCCTAATAGCAAGTTACTAGTTCCCTTCTTAAATGCTATTAGGACTACAATGTGAAATGCACAAAACTTAACGAATTTGAGTTCAAACAAGATTATGAAACCCATACTTGCTGTGTTAGTATGCGGTGTGATCGTTGTTTCCTTTCCATTTTCTAATTCTTTCCTTTATTTTCCTCTTCCTATTTCTGCCTTATTCAATACTTTCTGTGAAAGATATTTTTTCTCCATCTTTCAGTGTGTGGTCACATGCATTATTAACTACCTGCTATTCCAGCCCTACCATAAAAACCCCCACACATGTTAATGTATGCCAAGACTTGTGTATGCACTGTCATCAATTGTGGTATTGTGACAAGTATTAATGAATTCATCCTTAAATTGGATCTATTATGGGAGACAGTGTGTGTATGAGAGAGAAAAATGTCTGTCATTAGATATAAATACACTTTAGATGAGGCTATGAGATGCAAGGTTAATACTATAAACTTATCTGACACTAAGAACTCAGTGAATTTTATTTAAGTACTTGGTAAGTTAGGAAACCTTTTTAAATCATAAGGTGAGTGCATGAGTACTCAACACTTCTGAAATCACTCTGTAGGTATTGGTGTTATTTGGTATCTGTAGGTGTAGTTGATGCACAGAAAACATGAAAGGCTGTTAAAGATGAAAGGACTGTCAAAGGAAGTTAGAGGTGTTTCAGTGCTCAGGGAGTCTATTCCTGGTGGGTTAATGCAGGGCCTGGATAACAAGCTGGGACCAGATAAACCCTGTTACAGAGGCAGCACTGTCAGCACGATGCAGACATGCAGCTCAGGCATGTACACAAGCCTAGCTTTGGAGCTAAAACTTGGCTCTGCGTGCTGTGCAGTGTGGGCAGAGGCAATCATGGGATTAAGAATATGGTAACAATTGCCCAAGCAATGTCATCCTGGCAACTGTTGACTCTTGAAAAATGTGCTAGACTGGTATGCTCTTGGATAGAGCTTCTGAAGTTAGAGACTTTTAGGAAATTCTACATGTGAAGGAATTGGTTCTATGAAGAAGTCAGTACCAAGGTTTGCAGTGTAGACCTGTGTAATTTGAGCTAAGGGAGTAACTCAGTTATGAGAATAGATACTAGAAGATGCTATGTGCTTTTAGCTTTGTGAGAAAGGAGTACTGAGAGATGAGAGGTGAGGTTGTGTAGCAGTGCAGGCTTCAGTAGGATTTCTGCTTCTGCCACTGTAACTTCCTCGCTTGCTTACATCCTTTCCTCTGTCTTCAGCCTCCAGTACCTATCTGAGTCCTTTTTCTATGACTTTTTCCCAAGCCTTTTGCCAGCATATCTGTATTTTTCCTGTGGTGCCTGTCATTCTGTGCAGACCTCTCTACCAAACTACTCTGACATCTTTCCTCATTCATTATTTCTTGGGTGTTTTTTCTGTGCCTGACTAATGTCCTTCTCTGCCCTTCTTTTTCCATGTCTGCGCTGCTCAGGTGTCAAGAAAAGAGAAGTATGCTGTCTCTTCTCTTTATTACTTCTTACTATATAATCAGTCAAGCTGTTTGGACACCAACTCCAGAAGGAAAAATAATTGGGTACAGCAGACAACACTGTGGGCAACAATTTTACATTGGATGGTCAGGTAGGTAAAAAAGATACTAGAATGAAACTATTTGAGTAGCTATAGTGGTAGACCCTATCCTTTGACCTAAAAGAAAACAAAAAAAAAGTTTTCTAGCCTGAAATATATGTCTGTAGTTAACAATCCTGTTTCTTCCATGCTTTTGGCCATTTTAAAGAAATTTTAGGACTGTATTGCTTTAGGGCTGTTAATGCAACAAAGTATCATACTGAGACTATTTTTTTAAACAATTGCTGTGATAAGGTGCCTGATTTGTGCTATAGATGAAATACAGGATTAAATGTAATGCATTTCAATGCGAATTAAAATCTTGCACTAGAGGTGGTAACAGGATCTTTTTGTCTTCACCGGGTGAGTCAGTTCCCTCTATGCTCCTACCCATTTTCCCCTGGACCTCACATCAAAAGACTCAGCTCTGATCCCATAATTTCTACCATCAGTTATTAGTAACATCAATGCAAAATGGCCCTTTGCTTTACTGAAGTGGTGTACTTCTGAATTTCTGACTGTTGGTGGTTCTCAATTTATGGTTTCTTACTTCCTGC
>JAWWEU010000163.1:24238063-24281854 GCA_035583155.1 Acropternis orthonyx | reverse complement strand
GCCCCCCCCCCCCCCCCCCCCCCCCCCCCGCAGGTTTCCCCTTCTAATTCTTAACAGGAAGGGTAGAGATGGTCAATGCAGTTCCTATTTGTGATGATTGTAAATTTGCTACCATGGCATTCATCTTACTAACAACATACAACTTACAGAAGCATTCACTAACGTGTATGCAGTGTCCTAGAACAGTGTTTGCACTGAAGCTGTCAACTGTGCAATAAATTTTAGCTTACCAAGCTGACAAAAACTACCTATTCAGAAACATTGTAAGATGCAGCATTACAGAGTACATTGTCTCAATTTTTGCTAGCTGTAAATCTTAGTTTTCATTTGGAATACACAAAGGTAAACTTGGCATATTTTGTCAGCTAGTGGAAAATAGCAACCATTATCTTTTCTTACAAGCAGTGGTGACAAGACCTGATAGCAAAAGAGCAGCTCCAGCAAGATGATTAATAACATATAAGGCCTTCAACAAGTAAATTCTAGCTTAAACTAAACTGTATCTTAATAACTGAAGGTAATGGAGAATCTACCACAATTAACATAGCTACTTGACTGTTTTTATCATAGAAGAGAGAAAACTGTAAATCGTGCCTATGAATTGAAACCTTGGCTAATTCATTGGCGATAATGTGTGAAGTCTTTGCTCCTATTCTTGATTCAGCTTTACTGAATTAAACTTTGCTCCACCACACATAAACACTTGGGAAAAAAAAAATTGGTAGACTTTCACTTACTGAAGTGACCGTGCTCTGTTAGCAGAGATTATCAGCAGCCCTGCTGCCTTGAAGGCTGATAGATACTGAGTCTGATATTTTAAATGGAGACTGACACATTTTTTGCTGAACAGAAAAAGGGCTATTTTCTCAGGAATGGGGCAGGATTCAGATGCTAAGTACTTGATCATTGACAAAAAAAATTGAAGAGATATGTGTTAATTTTTTTAATACTCATAAACAGATGTTTTATTAGCAAAATCAGACCACCTGTAACTGCAAAGAAGGCAAAAGATCTGAAGTTTTGGTAAACATTTTTCCTTTGCCTTCTTGAAACAGGGCTTTATACTGTAAGACATTAAGGTGGTTTTCTATTTTTGAATGTCTTCTATCATATGAAAAGTATAAAGATTTGCATTCTGGAGGAAGTGATTTGATTTTAGTGAAACAATGTTTTGACCTGAAAAACGTTGTTCCGGAAACTTGTGGAATAGGAAATGGTAACCCCATGTGGTAATGATACTTGGGGCTGTGCTTGACTGAGACAAAAATAGGTTTGGTGGCTGCTGTACTCCTCCAGGAGGACTGCACTGTTATCAGGGTGAAGGGGATTGAGCAGCTGGGAAGCAGGATGGTGTGGTATGAATTTTACCTAATGAATGCAGGTCCATATCCTGAGCAGAGGGGTGGCTGTTGTGCTTACTGAAGGCACTTGTGAAGGGTTGGAGCAGGAGGGAGAGACTTTCCTCTTGGCAAACGCAGTTCAGACCTTGTTACAGCAGGCTGTCCCAGCTACTTCTTAGGTGAAGACTAGAATCAATCACTCTGTTCCTGTCAGCTCAACTGCAATATGGGTGAACTGGCTTTTCCTCTCCCTTCTTCCATGTAACTTCTCTCTGGCTGTCTTGTACTGTGGATAACAATAGTCCTTTTCTCTGTCCCTTTTGCATAGTCCTTGGCTGCATGAGTCCTTTCCCCACCAGCGCTCTCCTAGTAGCATTTCTAAGACCTTGAACACTCCATTTCTGTGCTATTTCACATCCCTGTTGTTTAAACATCTTTTTGTTGGCCCCCAACACCTGCAGAGTTGTTCTTGATTATGCCTGTTGCCTGTTCTGCTCCTAAAACTACTTTCTGAACTCATTGTACTGCCAGTGCTCCCAGCTTCTGTTCACCTTGCTTTCTTTGGTTACCTTTCAGTATTGCAACAATCAACCTATTGTCTCCCCACCTTTCATTACGTGCTCACTGATGACAGTTCACCTCCTGCCCTGGTTGTCCTATGGCTTGGGAGGCAACAGTACTGTAAGAACTAAAGAACAACATGCAGAGAGCTTGTGGATAAACAGAACAGACAGTGAAGGCCTGTACTGTAAGGAGTGAGAGAGGAGGAAAAGACTGTCACCACAAGAGTGTTCTGGCAGGGATGGTTTGGAAACCATGGTATTAAGGACCAGGATATTCTTCTATGGCTGGCTTAAAGGGATCTTAAGCCCATGCTGTTCTGCTGCAAAGTCATAGTCACACACTTGCTTCCAAAGGCTCTCCCACCCAGCTTGCATTGGCGGCAGCTTTCACACAGTATGTGTTGACTTGGGTCAGTTTGCTGACTCAGCAACAATGAGCTGCAAAAGGATAGGGTGGGGAAGGGATAGCATTTCCCCCCCACACACGCTGCCTCTTCTCCCAGCAATTTGGCCTTAGATTGGTTTAAAACTACCATAAAAACATCTCTTTAGAAAGGTGCATTTAGGATTTTGAGGAACATAGAGGCAGAAGAGTGCCTGGAGAAGAGAGAGTTTGTGTAGGAGGGAACTTGAACATTTTACTGGGTCTTAATACCTCTTGAAATAGAACATAGAGGTGAAAAAAAATGTATCAAAATAACTGGAAAAGCAGTAAATACCAATTCCTTCCTTCTCCCCAAAACAAGTAGGAAGAAAAAGGAATGGTTGTATGGACTGAGCAACTAAATAGATTAGGTGAGTCAAAAAGTCTGAAACAGTTGTCAGCTTCAATTTTGCACATCAGTTGAATCTAAGTGGGAGATTATTTTGCTGCTACTTTGTCTGCCTTTCTTTTCCACCTCCTTTTTCCTTCATCCATCTGCTGTGCCCTTTCATTCCTGAAGATATCTCTGTTTCTTGTAAGAGTAGTGATCCCTTAGTGTGATTATGAAATGCTGAAGATAACAGGACCTTGATCTCTGCCTGGGGCCTCTACCTGTCTGTAGTGACATTTCCAGTGAGTCAGAGTCTGTCCAGACAAAGATATCTCTGCAACCAGAGCCCCATTAATGAAGGATACTAAAATGAACCATGCACACCAAAGGCCTGCCTTAAGCTAAGACAAAGGCCACTTCCAAATGAAAACATTCATTTAGGCATATGGTTACTGTGAATTTCTCTGTGTCTTAGTTAAATTAATAGATGTGTCCACCTTGAAGTAATAGGGCATGATGTAGTGGAGAAGGGAAATCTAATAGAAAATATCCTTATGAAATTCAGTCTTCTCCAAATCACATTTTTACATATAAATACATAGACAAATTGAGACTTTATTAGAAATTTTGAGGTATTTTTATCAGCGGTAATGACACTTCAGGATACCTTAAAAATGGATAACTATATATATGTGATATGTGGTAAATAAGAGGATTTGGAAATAATAGTGCATTCTGCAAAAGGTGATCTAAAAATGGGAGAAAATGCTAGCTACTAGTTAGGTCTGAGACCAGGCTCTGTTCTTAACTCTGACCTTTGTTTCAAATCTAGATCCAGTTCATGTCTTTCATAATACTAGCATTATATAGCAATCAACCTTGGTATATTTATTTCTGCTCTATCTGTTTTGTAATCCTCATTTTTTCATTCTCATAACTTTCAGTATTTGTTTTCTTCCACCCTGAAAATTGCAAGAGATCCTTTAAAACCATGACCAAATTTTAGTAGCAAGTACCTATTTGTCATGTCTGAGTAGCTGCTTAATAACTAGTAAATTGTTTGATGTCTTAACTGATATGTGAACTATGCTGTCAGGTGAGCTGGTTTCTGTAACCCAGCCAGACTCCATGTAGAAAATCAGCTCTGACAAAGCTGAAGCCCTTTACACCTTGAATATTTCTGTTTTTTAGCAGACTTTTTAGCTGCCAACAAGTTGAACATCTCAGAGTGATCATTTGTCTTTCAGA
The DNA here is from genome assembly GCA_035583155.1 of Acropternis orthonyx. Taxonomy (NCBI): domain Eukaryota; kingdom Metazoa; phylum Chordata; class Aves; order Passeriformes; family Rhinocryptidae; genus Acropternis; species Acropternis orthonyx. The sequence goes on along the minus strand of JAWWEU010000163.1, from coordinate 24,277,948 downwards.
TGCCACAGGTTGTCTTTCTTTGGTATGTACTCAAGTCATTTGTTGGTGCTCTGGGCAGATTTGGCTTCAATATGTCTATTCTTTCCTCTTGTGTGCATTTGTTTCCTTGTTAATGTTAGATGGTTTCTGTGAGTTCTAATTATCTTGGAAAAGAGACTCTTACCTATTCAGACCCATTTGCATAGTGGTGGTGGTGGTGCTATGCTCAGCTGGCTGGAAGCTGTCAGGCACAGTGGAACTGTCACTGTCCTGGAGTGATATGCCCCGTGCTGAATGCAGTGCTGCCTGTAACGTAACCCTTCTTCCTTTTGCTGCGTATGTTAAAATAGGTAATTTTTCATTGTAAATCATAGCAATTAAATCTTTCTGTATTAAATTTCCCTAAACATCATTCAAGAACTTTAAAATGCATTTTTATTAAGGTAATGTTATAGAGAAAAATCTTACTAAGTTATGCCTGACTGTATATTCAGCTGCACCTTCTGTGTTTGGAATTACTGACTGGACTAATACTAGAGAAACAGTCTTGCTGGTAGCAGGTGGGTAGGAGAGCTCAGGATGTGCTCCTTTCCCATGCTACCCTGGCAAGATATATGCTGTGAAGAAGCAAACCGTGAAGAGCAAGAAAAAAATTAGTTGGATATTTAAAAAAGTCAATTATAGGTACAGAAACATCATAATGTTTTTACAAGTAAGGGTGAGAGTCCAGTGGAGATGAGTTATGACTCTACTGAGTGGGATGCATTTCTTTCCATCAGACCTCTCTTGCATTCTTTGCTCAATAACGTCTGTGGTATGTTCTGTAACCTCCCATATAACAGTATTTTAGTGCTACTTGTTGTCTTGAAAAGAGAAAGAAGTATGATATGTAGACAAAATGACAAGCTAAACAACTGCCTTCTAAAGTGATTTTAATACAGCAAGGAATTGAGTGCAGAGGTATTTTAATGGAACTAAAAAGATTTATTGGCACTTTATCTTAAGTATTAAGCTACAGTGCTTGCAAAGTGGTGTCTTTTGGTTTGGAATCAGGAGCTGGTGTTTCCGAGATGTTGTAAAAGCAGTTAAATAGAATTTTTCATCCTAAAAAAATAAAAATCTGTGTCATATACTTGGTTTTTTACCCTATCAAACAAATGAGACTAATGATATCTGTAAGACTGCTCATGATGCAAGTTACATCCTTGGTGGAAATGCAAGTGGCAGGTTTTGGTCCCACAAAGGAAATGAAATTTTGGAGGAAAAACACATGATCTGATTTATGGACTTCTTATTTCTATTTGACAGTCCTAAATGTAGTTGTTAAAAAGCCTTTAAATGAAATCACTTGCTCAGAATGCAAAGGATTAAGAAATTACCTCTTTGGGACAAAATCATGTCCCTAAAGATGTTTCTTTTTTTTTTCCCTAGCAGAGCCCTAAATAGTATTTCCAGAAGAAAACTAGAGAGAAAACTATCAGTTAATGGCTATTCACCATATAAACACAAATATACCATAAGGAGAACACAGGTACTGTGTAAGGTATCAGTTTTAGAAAGCATGCATCTCTTCACGGGAAAACTGGAGCACCTGACTTTTCTGTTTTACACATAGATTTAGTGCAGGAAATGTAATTGTGTTGTGACTACCTCATGTCTGGACCAGAAAAATAAGTATTAATCTTAATGCTTTGAAGGAAGAGATTTAAAATTTCCTTTCTTTTTTCATATTTAGCATCAAGTTTCTCTGAGATTGTATTTTCTCTCTGCCTTTTGAAGAGCTTACTGCAACTTCAGAAGTTCTCAAGACAGCAGAAAAAAAGCTTTTTTTTTTTTGTGATTCTTTTTGTTTATTTATAAAAGATTACTTAATGGAATTCATTCTTTCCAACTTGCACACTTATTTAGAAATTGAAATCAAGTTACCAAGCAAAATAAACACAGCAGGGTAAACTGCTGTGGAAAAACAAAGCATCAATATGTAATTTTGTTGAACTGACAAAGTGAAATCATAATATTAACCTAATAATAGTTTCATAGAAAGACAATCATAACATTATTTAAATATTGTAATAGATTTATAGCCCTATAAGATAAATTCTTCTGGCTTTGCCACAGAGATATTTGCTTTTTCACTTAAAAATGTTAGTGATTAATAAATAAAACTGCTTGTAATACAGTAGGTAAGGCAATTGGCTTTGTCCTAAATATTCTGTAACATCCTTGGCTGGCTGGTGCAGTGACAGTCTTGAATGCCTTGTTTGGACAGTGGTGCTCAGCAGAAGTCCCTGCCTGCTCCTCCTGATCTCCAGGAATCTCAAATGGCTGGGGTCAGAATCAGGGGTGGGCAGGTTTTGTATCTGCACAAATGCTTTTAGTGTAGTTCTGTGCCTATAGCGGTACATCAGGGGCTCACACTGATACCAAAATTATTCTTTTAGTAAAATTGCCATAGAGAGGGGGATAGTCCAGAGATGCAAAACTCTGCTGATTTTGCACTGTAACAAACCAATGTAAATATGCAAGTAGCAAAACTCTTTTGCTGGCTTATGGGTATAAGATACTATTTGCTTTTCTTATCCAACCTATAACACCAAAAGCTGTTATAAATTGATCTGTCAAAACCTGGCAACAAGAATTCCTGAGGAGGGAGAATCATGCTGTAATTTATGTAGCATTATAGAATTTATCTTTCTCTTTCCTTTTCTCTTTTTTTCCTCTTTTCTTTTTTCTTCCCCTTGGGAAGCTCAGTATCAGGTTTAGTTCCTCTAGCCTATGTTAGATTAGCAAAATAAGCAGAAACTTAAGCCTTTACTGTTTTGGCAAGTTTGAGAGGTAGTACTTGGTTTTTGTTCTGTTTTCAGTTTTTCAAATGCTGATCTACAGAACCTGTGTTCCGGGCTATAAAGTGGGGTTTATATTCTTAGGAGATAGCCTACTTTATTTTTACAGTTATATCCATGCATAAAACAGCATCCTACCTCTCCCTGTGAATCTGTGTGAAAGGATTTTTAAAGTAATTTTAAACAGTGGCACTGTCAATGGTCGGGTCAAAATTCTTCAGAGTCTTTGAGATGATGAGCAGAGTTTTGCATAATTGAGCCCCCTTTCTGTGCACCAAATGTGAGCACTATAATCAGTGAAGCTTCAGTGTCTGTCCTCTGAAATATAACTCTGTATATTACTCTTCTCCAGCATAAGTGTGTAGTCCTGAATTGCCTGCCAGAAAGGGTGAGCCCAAATACCTCACTGCTCCTTTAGCTGGAGCATCTTTAGGTATCAAAAGGGAAAATTAGAATTGAGGCTGGTGTGTTGTCCTTGGTACCACAGGCAGTTTGGGCCACTGGTGCATTGAAGCTGGGGTGTTTACAGGGGAAAAAATTATCATCTGAGGATTTCTCACATGTGCAAAAATACGTTGTCAAATTCATTCAGGATTCTAAGGTACTAGGATTTAAAGGATGTGTCTGTTGTTGTGAAAGTACACAGCATTTCTCTCTGTGCAATGTTCAGGGAAAACGAGCTTTTAATCTCTTATTTCCTTCTCTGCTTAACGAGTTGAGCACATAGAGCAGCACATCTGTGGTGTTTCTGTCCTGGCAGCAGAATTGACAGAGCACAGTGTCTCCTGTGAGTCAAGAGGATCTCATATCCTCACACATGGGCTTTCGGAGATTAGCAGAGACTTAAGCAAGTGGCAACTTCTGTCACTGTGGCCCAGATAAACTTGGCTGTTCACTGGGAGCTCTAACATGGGAGATTTAAATGCTTTGGTTAAAAGAATAACCAGAAACTAATACTTGAGAGGTTGTGCAGGTGGGTTCTCCTAATCAAAGCACTAATGCCTTCCATATGATGCAAATCCCATTGTATTACATGCTTATAAACTATACAAATATTGTAATTGCCTAAGTAATAGAAATAATGTGATTTAGCAGGGAAAGGTCTTTCTTAAAGGGATAAGACACTCTGTACAGGGCTGAGATGAGAATAAATGAGCATATCAGTCTTAAATTACTCTTCATTCTCAACACTAAACTGCAAGCTACCTTATAACCTAGTGTTTCATGCCTTTTTTTATTATTATTATTGTAATGTAAAGCTGCATTTTTATGCCTTTCTGCCATATATTCGTCACATGGTACTCCATAAGAGATCTTCAGCTGCCATGTGCTCTCTGCAAAGCCTTGGCAAAACAACATATATGAGTATATATGAGCATGTGTCTTCCACCATAGCTCTGCAGAGGTCAGACCTTGGCAAGCTGCAGCACCAATAAATATTGGGTTATGTGGCAGGTGGCACAACAATCACCAAATACAAAATGCAGACTTTAAGGTGGATGACCTGTTGTCCAGGCATGTTTTATTCCAAATTATAGAAAAGGAGATGGGATTGATTTCCACCACCCCCCCCCTCCCCGCCTGGATGTGGGGGGGGGGACAAAAAAACCAGTTCACCAAAGTAATCCATAGTCCTAGTCAGGCTGTCAAAACTCTGCTCTCAAATACCTTTTGTTAAATTAATTGACTGTTAACAGAACTGTATTACCCTGTGAGTCACGTACCAGTGAAGCTCACATGTGCTCACACTTCTGGTGCTTATTTGGTTATCCCTTCAGAGGACTTAATGTTATAGATGCAGACACAAGGATGCTAAAAATATTTAAGATTTTACTATTGAATTATATGACATATTCGCTACAGACAAAACTGGGTTGTTTGAACTAAACTTCTCTCTTTTGTAGTACTTCACAACAAATAATCTTCATTAATGATGTAAGGTGAAGAATATGAATGCTTTTTCCGAGGTCTTTTTGATAAAGATGGAAAAGTTATTTTGCAATGAGAACAACTGAATGTTTTGATTTGGCACGTCTGGAAGCTAAAAGGTTGTGCTATGAAGGAAGTAGCTAATGTTTTTAACTAATTTCTTGCTTTAAAATAATGAATTGTATGCAAGGCAAAATCACCAACTGTGCTAAATTAAAAAGAGCCTCTGAAGAATTATCTTCCTTTGGAAGTTTGTATTGTCTTCAAATTGCTTCTCAGTTTCTAAAGGGGTCTAAATACTTTCAGGCCAGTCACCATCATTGAAAACTTCATGTATTTTCATCCTCTTTTTGCAACCTTTGTCTTTCATATCAGTTTACAACAAAGATGGTTTTTATTTCTTTTTTTTTTTTTTTTGAGCTGTTCCAGTAAACTGAAGGCTGAAACTCCTTTCTTTTTGTCTTGCTATCCAGAAGAGGTGTGTGACAATTCAATTTAATGTTGAAGTGTGGAGCAACTTTGGTTTTGAAATGAACGAAGTCCTCCTTTTCCCCTGCTTTTTGAGGTTTCTTTTGTTGTTTTTGGGGGGTTTTTTTCTTCTTGAAACTTTCATAATTAGTTGCTCAGCATGAGTAAACTTAAGCTACTCAGGTTTCAGTCTTTGGCAGGAGAAGAAATTTTACAAACAGTTGGCTGAAACCTCACAAAAATTTTTGAGGCAGAGCTATATGCAATATAAATTCAGGCAGCAGTAAATTGAATTGCCCATTGCAAACAAAATGCCTTTTCCTGTATAGGAGCAAGTGTTACCTGGTCCTGTGCAGTATGGGACTGATTTCTGTAGAGGGTAAGGGCAAAGCAGGGTTTACTTACTGACAGCTTAAATAATTAGCATTTGACCTTCACGAGGGTAAATATGTTTAATGTGTATAGGTTAATGTATAGGAAAACACATCAGTGGCTCTGAAATGCTTAGATACACTCCTATGGCAAACACTTGTAATTTACATTAGTGCTTTATTACAGTTCTTTGGATTCTTAATTTTTCTGAAGCAACTCCTTTTTTGACAGACTGAAGGGGTGGATTACTTTTACACACACTTGCAAAAAAATTTTAGTTGAAACACTGATAAAATCCCTTTACTAGTACTCTAAACTGTCAGATAAAATTATCCAAAGGCTTTTTTATAAAGAAAAATTATTTTAGTTTGATTTAAATTGTTAACTTTTTTCTTTAATGCAGCCAGTATAAAAAAAACCTTCATTGTCTTCTACCTTCTCATAAATGACACTAAATTTCAGACCAGTGAGTGGTTAAGTGCAATCAGAGCAGCACTTTTATGTGGGCCAGAAAACTGGTGATATATTATCTTGTCTTAAACTTTTGCATGATTAATTATTTCAATGTGAAATCTGTGTGTGGAGGTAACTGAATTCATATGATGACCCAGAGACCACATTTATGTTACTGAAATTCAGACTGAAGTCCCCCTTCAGTCAATGAAGCTGGAGAGTAATTCAGAGCAGGGCTGTACTTTGGGGTCTTTTGTCCTCCCACGGAGGAAACTCTCCTATCCTGGGCTAGGAGGAATCAGGAGAGAAAAGCCACTAAGTTTGCTAGGACATTTAATCCTCAGCGATGAATTAATGTAGCTCTTGACTAATTTTTTAGAGGTTATCAGAATGTGTCTGAGGGTCTGGTCACACGCAACCCAATACTTGAGGAAAACTTAAACTATGCTACTGAACAAGAAGAAAACTGCAATTGCACGCAACATGGGAAGAGCAGTGACAAATGGCCAGTCCTGTGTTACTCATATGCTGCAGATCATATTCCTTGCAAGTATGCTAACTAGTAATCAGATTTGTTTGTCTACATCCTGAATGTTTTCCTATTTGAGCAGGAAGTGTTCAGCAAGTGTATAGGGAGTTTATAGCTTTGTTTTGGGCACTCTTCAATTTGAGGAGGGGCAAATGATTTCAGAGACCTTCAACTCTTGCCTCAAAAAAACAAACAAACCAAAGTAAAAAACAACAAAACCAAAAAACAAAACTCAAAATCCCCTTGTCTTTTCTCTAGGACATTCTGAACATAACCTTAGAGATACTGACCAAAAACTTGGTACATTTCAGCACCTAATTGGTCTGTTTGCATGACAGAATCTGTCTAAACAAGCACTTGAGATTTTATAAAATATCTGCGGTAGTTTGCATGCCTGCCACATGCAGCTGTTTCCCTGTTTATCTTATACAATAAGAGATGCCTCAGACTGTCACTAACTACTTAAATTCATTTCTAGCACTCTGAGAGAATGGTTGTATGAATGAGGGCATTGTTGCCAGTGAGGTTGTCAAGAAACTGCTGAAAATAACTGAGGAAATTATCTTGTCTGTCTCAGTTAGTTCTACCTCTCCTGTCTTCTGACTGTAGTGACAGTCTGAAGCATAACAGCTTATTAACAGCTTTGCTTTTTGCATAGAGTGGAGCTCAATGGGAAAAAGAAATCTGAGTCTCCATAACAACAGTGAGACCCAAGAGCAGAAGATTCAATTGGCATTAAAACAAATGCTGTTTGCTTCCTGAACTACTCCTTGCACTTGTCTCATGCAAGGTGGCCCAAGCTGCTCATTAGAACTAAAACAGATATTTGTGGTGTTAACAAGTAAATTCATTTTACTCCTTCTGGAGGCATCTTATTTGCACTTTGGTTTTTATTTCAGGGCTTTTTGGTGTTTTAGTTTTCCTTAAAAAGCTGTTTTCTTCAATCTCTGCTTTGACTCTAAGGCAAAGATTATTTGTTGCTTTAGATTTGTGACTTAAATACCTGCTATTTTTGCTTTGAAGTGTAACACTGACTTGCTTCAATATCACTCTTAATTCACTAGTTTTATTATTCTGATTTCTGCTGTGATTTAGTTTGATGATAGTTCTGTAACATTGCTCACCACTTCAATAGAAACGGAGAGTAGTTCCAGCATTTCTTGAATGTCAACATCAGCTTCACTAATGTATATTTTGGAGAAGTTACTGAAGAAAACCATTTAAGGTGACCAATTGAAACTGGCTCAAGTCCCTGGAAACTCTGCTCTGGCAATACCCTGCTGAAAGCCTCAACTTCATATCATGTCTCACAGCAGAAAACAAAATCTGAAGCAGAAGGTGCTGTGGTTCCTTTTTACTAACCCTGAAGGTTCTAGCAAAGGCTCCATCATGTACTCTGTCCCCATCCTGGGTCTCAGAAGACATGAGCTTGGTTTATTGCATGTTTTGCTCCTTTTGCAAGGTCTTTGTTCAAATCAGACTCACTCTTGACTGAGGGGATTTAATCCAGCTGAGGTTTCAATGCAATCATGGCCATTGGTATAGAAAAAGCTTTATTTAGATAATATTTAAAACTTACTCAGTGTTCTGTATCAGGTGGAGACTTTGGCATTGCTGCTAGCTGCCTCCCTTGATAGTGAAAAGCTGAAGGAAATGCACATGTGTGAACAGCAAGGTTTGTACTTGCCCTGGAAGTAATCTTAAGTTTATATTGCTGTCTATTTGTGGAGAAGACAGTAGAAATATATCTAATTAGGAAAAAAATCATTCACATATCAGCAATTACAAAATATGGGCTGAGAGGTGCTCCCTTTGACACAAAAATGGTGAAGTGGGCTGACCCCTTAGTTGGTGTAACAGAGGTGATCACTTTGAAGGTACAGGTTGTTAGCACCAAGCTGATCAGCAGGCTCACCAGTCACCACAGTGCCTGGTAGGGGATAATCTCACAATGCTATAATCCACTTCTCACTGGACAGCAGGCAGTTGTTAAAGTATGTACATTCTTGGTGGAAATACTGCTTTGTAGAGAATGGGATGTGGAAAAAGCCATGGGAGGGTTGTAGGGTGCCCATGCTGTGGATAGCATGCCTGTTCCCCAGTGTCGGGGCTGGTGGGGGCACTGCCAGCACAGCCATGGGGGATGTTGCCTCGGCCCCCTGCACACAGCACTGCCCAGCAGGGCCTGCTGCCCTCTGCTCCACAGTGTGCACAGTCTTTTCCCATAATCACCACGGTGTAAGTTGTGCTGGGTATTTCTAGCTAAAATTACTGATGTGCTAGAGCACCAAAAATGTCTAAGGAATTAGTGTCCCATGGTCGGTGTCCTCAAAGCTGGCTTCCTCTAAGTTTTTCAGTTCCCAGGTGTGAAAACCTGCTCTCCTCGGGCTCTTGCCATTGACATTTTCTAGTCAAGCAGGGTTTTCCTTTGAAATACTTCTCAGCTGCTTCAAATAGAATAGTGCTTATTGATTGCATCCCTGTAAGACAGGCATTTGTCTCCTCTCCCCACCTTTCCCCTAGGAGAGTTTTATTTCATATATGAAAAGATCAACAGGAGCAAGAAAATAGAAGCATGAGACAGGGAATTCCTGTGGAAGATTAAGCCGTTACTTATGCAATTTAAATTAGACTTGTAATAAATCTGTGCAGGAAATGAATTAGGATGGCTAGCTTTTATGGAAAGGGAATTGATTTTCATAGTGCTTTTTATTATTCGTTTCACTTATAGTTTTTATCTTTTTCCCCTTTTTTTTAAATCTGCATAGGATTAGTTTCTAATTAATTCAAACTCTACATAGATTGATTAGTGACTCTTAATCTTTGTACTCTCCTCCCCCTCCATCTGAGGCTAGGTAGTTAATTTTTTATATAATTACTCAGAAGCAACAAAGAAATATATATTGCTTATAAGCAAAAAAAAAAAAAAGTTACTCTGCTGATTTCCTGTCTTGTCAAAATGTGTTGAGCCTTTTTTCCTACCCATTGCTGAAAAACACTGCCCCCCAATCCATTCCAGAACCTGTTAAATGCTTATACTCTTAGTGACTCTGTTTTTAAGTGCAAGATACTATTGCTGCCTTGGTACTATATGGAGCACTGAATTACTTTGAGGAAGCAGCTTTATTGTTCACTGAAGAATTGTATCAATCACCTTGAAACTACAGAGCAATTGCCTTAGGACTGTAGTAAGAGTGTCTGTCCAGTCAAGCTTTCTCAATAATGTTATCCCATAATACCGCTCCTGAGGTCAGCCAGTCTTAGTAGCACATGCATGTCAGGGATGAGCCGTGCAAACCCCTTGGCTCTGTTTGAGGCACTGCTGCTTGTCCTGTGGCACTTGTCTGCAAGCTGTGTGCCAGGTGAAGATGCTGCTTTTCTCCTGGGTGTGTTAGTTTGGGTTTGGGATTCTCACTGCCCACCGGATGGGAGTGCAGACTGACCACCTCGCATGCACTCACCTGAGTTCCTATGGTATTGGGTTAATTTAGATAGATGAACTTGACTTTGTCTGTCACTGTATGTGATGTAAGAAAGCACTAATACTACAGATTTTTCTATATTAGAGCAGTTTTGCCAAGGCATGCCCAAAAGGTCAAATGTTTTGGACAATTTCTAAACCTTTATCTTGTATATGTCAGGATTTGGGCTACAGGCAATCAGCTGGCTTTGCAATTGAAAAGTGTGAGCACAGGTTTGCTGGAAGTAGAGGACAAACTAAAATAATCAGCTGTCTTTCTAGAGGGTAATGCCTAGTGTTTTAATGTCCTTTTTTTTAGTTTGTTATAGGAAAACTGAGATCTGAAGGAATAATTACATAATGTCTGCTAACTTCCATATTCTGTGTTACAGCTGATGTGCTCTAGTTTGTGATCTGGTTCATTCATCAGTTTTAAAATAAATAAATAAATTCAAGGAATATGCTGCTTACCAGCTTCCTTTATACTACCACCAGTCATGCCACAGTATGGAACTGGAAGGTACTGTAATCCCTGAGTTCATGTTTTGGCACAGTTGCTTCTATCTTATATCTGGTAGACCTGATGTATCCCAGAAAACTGGAGCTGTACTTGGGGTCAACTACTCAATCGTTTAGGAACAGAATTCTGTGACAATACCACTAGTAAGGTAATCTAGAAAAAAAAGGAATAAACTACATAATGGCATGTATCATTTTTCCTGTTTATTGAATCCTATGAGTGCCTTGTTAATTTCCCTGAAAGACTTCAATATATAAAAAGAAAAAAAAAATTGTTTTTCAGATATATGAAGTCATAGAGCAACTTTGGTAAAGCAGAAGGAAGTGTAACACTAAGAAGTTAAGGGTTAATTTTTTTTCTTTAAACATATAACACTTTCCTTCAAAGTTATCCTGCTCTCCCTGTAACTACAGCACCCCTATTGACATGAATTGCACTTTAACACAAGCAGATACTGTAGAAACGACTTCAAGGGGACCTCTGTGATGATCAGGGAAGAGAATTTAACTTTTACTACTTAGCAACTGACAAAATAAAAATTATATATAGGTAACTCCACTTGTATTCACAGCTGGTAAGAGCAGTCTTACAGGTACTCTATGGCCTGATTCTGTTTCTAGGGGAAAGAAGAGAGACAACATTGAGCTCCAATGATCCAATTTTAAATGGGGCCTTATAATATCAAAAAACTCCCACAGGAAATGGCAGGATTGTGGAGGCAGGTGTGGCTAGAGTGAAACATGTTATCCTATAGGAAGAGAATCTAATTATCTCTTCCAGACAGGAGGAAGCCCTGAAGTCTGCATGTCTGCCGTTTTATATCTGGTGCTTTAAAAGCTGGTGGGGGCAATATTACCTCAATATTTTTAGTGGCCACTTTATCCCAGCAGACCTTATACTAGATCAGACATTATTAATCTGAGTTCCTAAAGCTTTTCAAAAGGTTTATCATAAAACCAGCATAAAAGTATAAAGCCAGCAGAAATGAAGTGTATGCAATGCCTGGTTGGGTAGAACCAGGTTCTGCCTGGTACAGGTCAGATTGGTACCTCAGTGTACAGAGACCTGCAGCCCATTACTTGGGAACCAGCCCTGGGCTGCTTCTGCAGATGAGAAGGAGAGGAAATAACATCGCTGAAATTCACACAGAACTTTAAGTAGCTGTGTGCAAGTTGTATGAAAAGGTGGCTGTGTGGAAGTCCCCAGGCCCAAGAGGTAACTGGGACAGGGTCTCATTGATTACAGACTTCATGTGGATTGTAGGTGGGATTTTTTGTTAACTTTGGGAATTGAAATTGTGCATTTAAATCCCTAGGCTGTGAGCTGCAGCTGTGGTGGAAATGCAACTGTTCTTGTGTCAGGAAATGTTTTTAATTATGATGTTTGGCCCACACATTGTTCAAAACACAAAAATGGTAGTTGCCTAGCAAGTGAATCGTGGAAAATCATAGCGAGTGGTTTGTGTGACATGTCTCAAGAGCCCACAGTTGGACTAATTAGTGCTGACAAGAGAATTTTTTCATCCTATGCTACCTGCAGGCATTTGCTTCTCATATTGGGTCGACATTAAAAGGCAGGAAAAAAATCCTTTAGGGAATGTAATTGTGGTGGAAAACTCCAAATATTTTCATCTCTTGTGTTCAGTGAGTCTCTGACCCCATGTCGTGGTTACCTCTCTCTGCTCAGCTGCCACTGCACTAAATGACAATGGAGTTGTATACCTTTTTTCAAACACTAGCATATTTTAGTAATGGAAAGTAATACAAATTTCCTTTCAAAGAAAGGGGGGAAACAAACATTATTTTAGCTGTTGCTAGAGGTTATAGTCAAAACATTGTTTCTTTATCACTTGGTAGAAACAAATCTGGCAAAATATTGATATGCATGTTGCTTTATATCTATCTTTGTCATTATTCATAGCTACCCCCTCCCCAAATGCTGAATTTCCCCAAGTGCCATCTGTCACTATCATCTGTGATTAAAAAAAAAATAATTAGAAATTGGTTGGAAGATTATGTACAGCATCTGTGGGTGCAGGAGCTGCACTAAAACCATCCTTGCTATTACCTTTGATGGCAAAATCCAGCAATGGGAAAGAGTAAAGAAAAATCTTCCTCCCATCATGGCAGCGGAGCTGGGCAAATGGATCCAAGATACACCTGCACATGAAATATGCATCAATGTATGTGGGTGTCTAAAACCTGCTTTATTCTTCCAGCTTTTTACATTTCATTGATACAGAGTAAAATTCAAGAGGCTTTCATTCAGACTGCAACTCAATGGCAGATTGGCCTACTGTGGGAGAAAATTGAGCAAACTACAGGTTTTATTAGAGTTTTAAAAAGTGCATCAAATGTAAGTTGACAATTTTTGCATTTCCTTTTTGATAATACAAAGATGCTCATTTTGATCCTTCTGCTTCTTATTTATCACTCATATATCTCCTAAACGATTCAGTATTTCTTTAAGATGGGGAAAAGACTTGAGAGGTGTGTGCTTGAACAGAGTAAATTGTTTTAAATGAGTGTGTGATCCTTTAATTCAGAAATCCTTTACTTGCACTAAAGGAGCTGGCATGGAAAGAGAGCAGTTTTAGCACCATCTCTGACAATATGAGTGTAAACATTACTTTATTTTTAGACCAGATTCTAATGATTAAGTAGATAAATCATAAAGCAGATGCTTCTTAACTTCTAATAATGCAAATATAATCTATATGTCACTAAAAAAGGTAGAAATTGTAAGGGTATCTACTTCAGTAAAAAAAATAAGACTGTTTACAGATGTTTTCACAGATTTCTTGTAGTGGTTGATCTTGTATTAATTAATTTTAGCTTGACAAAAATTACTTTCAAATGACTTTGCTAAAAAAATTAATGATGGTCTTCTGCAGATGGTGTAAATGTTGGTTTGTGTCTTTGGTCTCTGAATAAATTCTGTTGTGAATAAAAATGGATGTCATACATAAAGGTACCTAAACCCATAAATTTTGAAGGTGGCTAGAACTAAATGTGCACCTGCTCTTGCTGTAATAAAGCCAGTGATGCAGATTTCAGAATTAGTAAGATATAAGCATCAAGGCTGTAAACCTCTCACTGATGCTCTTATTACCTCACAGATTAAATCAAGATACTTAGTTCTGAGCCCCTCTCAATTTCATCTGTATCTTATGGCCAAAACAAATGCCATAACAGAGTGTATTTTTTTTCTCTTATTAAATCATCTCATGCTACCACAGGGAAGATTATTATGTAGTACAGAAACTGAAGGTTTTATCCTTATAATGTACCTTTCCCATCAAATGAAAGGTACAGAAAGAAGATGAATTAAAAAAACATTGGAGTGTTGTATCAGGGGCAAATAATGGTTGTTTGTTTGAGCATCTAAAAGTGGCATAATGGTAGATGTAGGTTAATGCTAACAAATTGTGGAAGTAACTTTTGTTTACTGGAGAAAAGTGCTTAAAATGTAAAACAGAAGTGAAGTGAGCTTGATAAAATATGCAATAGTATAGTTCATTGTCCCTGTCAATTTGTGTTGCTTAGCATAAAACAACAGGTATATTTAGTTTTAAACCTTTATTGAAGTCACTGCTGTATACATAACAAATTGAAATGTATTTATGGAAAAAAAATCAATTCCTTTTTCTTAATGTGATTTTTTTGTTGTTGTTCAGAAGTAAAAGTTTGTATTGTACATAAAATGAAACCAAATTCAGGGTTGCTCAACTCCCTTATGCATCAGACTCATTAGTCCAGAAGCAGTAACCTTGTGGGGTGTGCTGAGACACTGCTGCAGGTACAGCAGCCTCTAACGGAGAGACCCGAACCAGACTCCAGGAAGGTGCTACTGTTGAGTGACAACATTGAGTCCGTAGGAACCTCTACAGCCAAAGTAATTGTGGCTTCAGCAGGTCAGAGGGATGTGGTGGTACTTTGGGCTCAAGGGACATGGTTTTCTAGCTCTAGCCAGGAAAGGCTGAATTTAAATGAGTGACTGCTAGATACCCCAGAGAGGAGCTTTCATGGGAAGTAATGAGCCACAGAGGGATCTGGGAAGCGTTTGTGATGTATAGTGGGAAGGACAATGAAGTTAGGCCTGGACAGGGGGGTAACTTGGGTTTGCTGCCAGGAGCCCTTACTGACGTTGGGATGTGATGAACAGTGCTATTACCACTTATTGTTGTCTTTTCAGGAGTTGTTTGTTGCTTTGGGTTTTGTTTTGGGGGTTTTTGTTTTGTTTGGGGTTTATTTGGTTTTTTTGTTTGGTTTGGTTTTTTTTGTTTCGGGTTTTTGTTGTTTTTTACATCTTGTAACCTGAAGCCTCTTTAGCTTTGTCATTGCTCTGTCAGTTCAGGCTTCTGAGTCAGGCTCTCTGATTTAGACATTGTGTGGTCTTGCCACATGTTGCTCTCTGCGCTAGAAAGGATGTTTCTCAGACCTTTTTCTCTCTTTAACTGAAATGCAGATTAATGCTGAACAGTCTCTTAACTACAGGGGGTGGAGGGAGAAATCAGAAATGAAAGCTTCCTTAAGAGCCATGCTACTTTGTGATTTTAAAACAAAACAAAAATTGGATTATTCATCTTTGTGTCAGAAACCTGCATATCTTGGGGAGTGGAAATGTTTATACAGTGTATTTGGGACAGATATGAGCTTCTTCCAGCCCTTGCACTGAGCTGAAAGGAGGGTTTTGGTGCATCAAGTATACCTTTGATTAAATTTCATTTAGTCACAAAAAGTAGAAGGCAGTCATGTGAAAATATGAGTTGTCTTTTTTTTTTTTTACCTGAGTAGAAATCAACAACAGGAGGTTCTTCCTTTGTCAACCATTTCAAGCCTCTTGTAGTGAGCACAAATCTTTATCAGACTACTTCGTGTGGGTTTATTTTTAAGGAATGAATTGGTTAGTCTATTTTAGCTGTCTTTTCTCTGTTGCTTCTCTATCCTGTATGGTCACAGACACATTTTTCCCTTACGCATCTTCACCAGTTGATATTCCAGCAGCACATGAGCCTTGTGCCTGCTGTATCAGGCTCCAAGAAAAATACTCTATTTGATATTTCTTTTATTGCCAGCTCCTACAGTTTCAAGAGGGGGCTTAGGTTTTCGTACATAGATCCCAAAGTAGGTACATACACCACTAATGCAAGGAGTCATGCTGACAGACAGTAACCACCTGAACTCTGATTTTTGTGAAAGCACTTGTTTCTCAGAAAACACAAGCTGTTGATCTACAGCATCCTGCACTGGGAAAAGTTTAGATTCCCCTGTTCATTTTCCTATCTTGATATACTTCAAGCTCTGTCATGTGAACAGCAGTCCCAGAGAGCCACAAGAGAATTATGAGCCACCTTGTACTCAGCACTTATGCAAAGGAACTTGACAGGGTATGGAACTGCTCACTTTTCATCCAGAATCAGCATTTATTTTGACAAAAAAAAGAGAGGAGAAAGTGAAAGGTTCTCTCTATTAGTGTAAAAATTTCAATACGCTCTCATGTAAAAGGCTGGGAATATTGTACCCTTTATACTGTTAGGAAAATGTCACATTGCCCCTTTGAAGGGCAGGAAATATAAGTACTACAAATGTGCTATGCTATATGGATAACAAGGGTTGCAGTTAATTTTAAAAGACAAAAGAGCAGTGGGAATAGCCTTCTACAACAAGGAATTATTGCTCTGAGATTCATGGGCAGCAATTCCTGGCCATATCCCAGGTAATGGGGTTAAACACTAGAAATCCACTGGGCTAAATGCAGAAGAGGTTCAGCAGGCTTTCCAGTCTGTTGTGAGGGCCAGGAGGGGAAGAGAAGAGTTGGGAGCATGAGGCAAACTGTGGAGTCCTATATGTCTTATTTAGCCCCTTAATATCTGTAACCAAGTATGAGGCCAGCTGAAGTCTATGGAAAAAGCCCCATCTCCTGCAACAGCTTGGTCCCTGCAGAGCTGGGCTTTGTTAGAGTGTTGTCTATGTGCTATGTAGGGTTTTTTTTTTTCTCAGTTTTTCATTTAAATCATACATACAGATATATAAGTGGAAGAGTAAAACACCATTTGAAGGGCTGCACATCCTTGCAGAACTGGATGGATTATACCAAGGCATCACCATAAAATTTTTCTCTGACAGCCTTATTCATACTTTGTTGAAGATACACAAAATATCCTTACAGCCCCTCGGAACTCGAAGAGTCTTTGACAGGGTTTTTTTGTGTAAATTGACTCACTTCTCATTTACTATTTTTTGTGGGGAAATCTCTATGGTTTTGCACAACTACGCAGCAGCAAATGCTTCTTAGTGCAAACTGCCTCTTTAGTGCACAAACTGGGATGGAAGGGTCATGTTTTTTCCTAAAGGTGTCATAGGTATCTTGGAAAGATAAAGCCTCTTTGTATAGGTCAGTGTTGGGTCAGTGAGTAATGCAGCTTTGGCACAGTGGGCTCTGTTTCCTCTTGTTCTGCTACTGTGTTGTAGAGGCAGTTAATTATGGAGGGGGACAGAAAAAGACCCCATAACCTGATGACTAGAGGGGTTAATTGTGACAGTCTAAGTCATGAGACAAAAAAAGTAGAATAATGAAATATTTATTGGACCAGACTGGAAGAGCAGTGTGTCCTGGTGTTTGTGGTCTCTTCCTCAAAGGGAGGAGGTGAGTGCAAGTCCTTTGAGGGCAAAGTTCTCTGTGAATCCAGTCACTCCTTATTGGATGAATCAGGCTTCACACTAGCAAACTGATTGCTGGTAGACCCCAAGTTGATTCAATGTTTATTTGTTTTCACAAACCTTCCTGATAACTTTTAGTAAGGTGTTACCTTAATTAAGAAAGTAACTTCATTTTTTTTATATAGTTCCATCACAGTGGTATTTGCCTTTTGTTAAGCAAACTTGTGAAAGACTTTTTCCAGCAAAGCTATGAACTCATAAGACTTGAAAAGTTTGGCACTCCTGATGTGTAGCCCAGCCCCTGAAACTGAAGATCATCCTTCTTCTCTAGACATTTCCTATATGTTTGTCAGGAAAGCTGAATCACAGTGTTATGCGTCAAACTTGTAAGACCAAGATACGAAATAAAGAACAGCAGCTACTCCCTGTAGTACCTGGGTGGAAGTATGTCACCCATCACACCTGTCTGTGCCAAGTGTTCATTGTGAAGGGTTTCCTTTTGAGGAAAACTAGACTTGGACTTTAGAGTTTCTTTTAATCTAACTCTGAACAAACCTTTTACTTTCTATAAGTACTCTTTCAGTAACCAGGAGGCAGGGATGGGATCTCCAAGAAGGGAATGTGTGTGGAAGTTCCCTCTAAGCATTTTCTACAGTCGTTTACAGATACTGGGACATCTCAAGGACTCATTTCCTCAAAGTAGATTCTGGATAATCTTCTTCTGCCCACACTGAGGAGAAGCTACAAGTATGGATGGCATTTAATTGTCAGCACTGCTCTTGTGTGTTCTCAAGGCAGGCTGGAGAAGGTCTGGTGTGTGTACACACAGCCTGATGTGTTTGTGCCAGAACGCTAATGTGTTTTGTGATAGTAAATCTGAATCCACAGTACTAGTAGGTGTAGTTACTTTGTTCAGAATTAAATGAGTTCTTTATAACCTTTAACTTTGCTTTATTATATACCTTAAGCAGTCTAGATGATCAGATTTTGTTTCCTGATAACTGAAACTTCTATTACAATATAAGTTGTGTTCGCATCTTTTGAGTGTCACAGCATACAGATTAGCAGCAGCTCCTGCAGCATGTAGAAAACACAAGCATTTCTGGGGCAAGACTGCTACTTCTTTTGCTATGTTAAGGGTTTTTTTCTACTTTTAGAACTCTACATGGCTTTACAAAAAAGAACCACACAATTTTTAAGAGTAAAATTTCTCTATGGGTAATCAGTGTTCTTTGCAGCATATGCCAGAGGGCAGGATGTGTGAGGGGGGGAAAGCATCTAGGAAGGAGTTTTACCTTCTGAAATTACTGAGTTCCTTGAGTTTGGCAGTGGTGAAGAGATTCAAAACTATAGAGGTCCTTGGTACTGTTCTACTGCTGGTGCTTAGAACGTGGTATAAGCTGAAGGAAACAGAAAGGGAAGAGAATAATAAATAGTCAGACTTGTCTTTATGTCATATATATATGTATGCTGGTATATATTGAAGAAGAGACTCCTTTTAACATTAGAAACATGTAACTGGTAATGTTTTTCTCTTACATTGTGTTCCTGTCTTATCTTACAGAATAAGAAGAATATTCAAATTCAATTCCAACATTATTTAGAATACTTGATAATGATGGTAAACAGTATTTCAATAGAAAGAACTATTTTTTTCCTAAGCAGAAGTTGAATATATAACTTGATATCATACAATTTGATTTGTTACTCACAAGTGGTGCCCAAAGCAGAACTATCTAAGTATTGTGTATTGGAGTCAAAAATAATTTTCTATAAAGACTTCTAAAAGATAGAGGCACAACTGTAAATTTTTTAATTTTTTTATATTATAAACATGTTGTCACATCCTCAGATTTCATATCTGATAAAATCAATTTATCATGCTGTCTTTGCAGCTTATGGTATTTTTTATTTGACTGGAACAGTGAAACTTTAGCTTGTGCTCTCTGCACAGCAGGGAACAGAGTCGTCTTTTACATTCTTAGCACTTAGTTTCAGTTGTAACCCATAGGACAGACATAGGAACAGGAAAAGAAAATACTTCCACAAGTAAAACTGTAATGTCCAATTTATAAGTTCCAGTGGTGCAGCTGGGATCCTGGTGACTCTAGAAGTGGGAACTGCAACGGTGGCTGCTGCCTGGCTCTGCTATGTTCAGGAAAAGTGTTTAAATATGTCTTCTTTGACACTGCAGTTCCTTCTCCATGTAGAATGCAACTAGGAAAAACTTGAGTGCATGGAAATTGGCTGTGGGCCTCCAGAAAGCCTGTGGATATTTAACTGCTTGATTGGCAGTTCCAAAGAATTATTTGGAAAATGACTGAGAGTGACTTAAAACAAAAGCAGTTTGCCCATTTTTGGAAATCTTCAGCACATAAAAACTAAAAGTAATTTAAAGTTTGCCTTTGGATTTAAGCAATTTTAATATTTTTGCAAATTAAAAAATAATCAAAGCAAATGTCAAAACAAGTTGCTCAGTGTTGTAAAGTCTGTATTTCCATGTTGTGAAGCTTTTGAGTTTTTGTTCTTGAAAAACTAATGTGACCAGTTTAGCAGAAGTGAAGCAAGGTATTAAGTTTGAGTGCAGATGATTCTGCAATTTTTACTCCCAAAGAAATGTTTGCCAAAGCCATTCGCGTTGCTCTAAGACCGGCCTGTGATTGGAGTGGTGTCTTTTCTGTGTCTCAAGGGACAGGCACTGAACAATTCTCACCGTGGTCTCCATCAGCTGGTGATACTGGCAAAGCCCCGGCAGCAAACTCACCTCCTCCTGGAGCCGAGCTGTGGCATCTAGACTGTGCAGTGGCTTCAGTTTGAGCAGTGATGGGATTTGAAATGTCTTGGCAAAACTGCTTCCCTTTCAGAGGCAGAGGCTATAAGACGTATCCACACAGTAGGGAATTCTCCTTTGAAGTAAGCTGGATTTTCATGGTGATATTTGAGTTCTGTCATTCTACATACACACACACACACACACACACACACGGATCTGCTGTTTCACAAGAGTTTAGTCCTAACTTTGTATGAGAATGAGATTCAAAGTCTTCTCTGACTTGAATAATTCTAGCATGAAAGTGACATAGCTTTGTTTGAAAATGGGCCAGATGAAAAGGGACACCTTTTTTGCCTTTTCTTCTTTCCTCCCCAATGTGACTCCTAGGGCAGATCTGGGAAGGGCTGGCTTGCTCCAGGCATCCAACAGTGATTTGGGCAGAAAAAGGGGCTTGGTTGGTACCAACCTTGTAACAGGTCTGGGTCACACTGCCAGACCCTGTAAACCTCAAGCCTTTGGGGTGTAAGATATTGTGGCACAGGGCTCCCATTGCACCACAAGTTTTTATAATGTGTGATTTGATTAGAGAGGGGATCTCTGCATTATAAAGAGGAACAGGCTTAACAAATTGGAAAAAAAAATAAGTCTTACTAATAAAACTTCAAGAATACTAATAAAACAGAGTAACTGTTGCCTTGCTCAAAAAAATTACTGCTTCAACAGTACGAGTTGCACAACCTTAAAATGAACCATAACAGTTTTCAGTTATCAGTTTTAAGTGATTTTAAAGTAATTAGTGACTATAGTAGTAATTGATAACTAAATGAAAGTATCTAATTTTAAATAAACAACTACTGCCTCTGTGAAAAAATAGTTTTCTTCTTATTTTAAAAACCTGAATGCAATATCTTTGCAGGTTTTCTTTGGTTTTATGTAATTTAAAGAACTAGTAGTAGCTTTAATGATGATTTGTTTTTAATGTTAAGTATGTGTGTAAATTTAGGATCAAAACAGAAATGCAGTAGTATAATTCTCAACTAAAAGATTTTGTAATCTATATACATGCGCAAAACTGAAATGCAGGGACATTTCTGTGTTTAAAATATTAGAATGTTTTATTCTTTGAGAGGAGTAGAAGCTGATGTAGATTCAAAAGCAAGTGCTTTCTCAGGACTAGCCTGAACAATTCAGGACTAGCCCGGTTCACTTTTCAATGTGACCTCACATATGTAAAGTGAAATCTGTGGATCTACTACCATTGACTCCACTGTATTTCTCTTGAGACTGAAATTTTTCCTTAGGTTTTGGGCTCTCTGCATTTTGGCATTAATAGCACCATGTACTGAAAGTGCATTAAGAGTGCTTCATACGCTCCTTTTAAGTGTCACACTTAGATGACTGCATGGGAATCTGGGAGCACTGGGACTGGGACCAGTTTGGCCCAGATAGCCAGATTATTGTCCACCGAATGGGATGGAGAAGCACATTTCCTACTGGTGCTAGCTGTCAGGCTGGGCTGGAAATGAGTGTGTTGATTCCTGAGCTCTTCTAACATTGGCTTCAGCTCTCATGTATTTCAGTGTATGGCAAAGCCAGTCGAGACACTCTGCAGTTTGTCACGTGCATTGCACTCAGCGTGTGCAGGCTCTGACTTGAAAGCAGGACAAGCCCCATTGCTCTTAACAGTTCTCATCATGCAGTATGCTGGGCCAATGGCTCTGTGGGGAAAATGGCTCCATGTTTGGCAATGCAGAGGACATAAAGTAGGAATGGGATGCATTTCAAAGAGGCATTCTGCCTAATGTTTATTTGAAACCCCCAGACTGACTTAATCAAAGAAGGAAAAGTGAATTGAATAGGTTCAGTGTTCTTGGAGCAAGTAATTAACTATTGGTTTTCTGACAAGATCAAACTTGATGGCCAAAATGTTTGAATAGGAGCAGAGAAGAGAAACTGGCTTGATTAATTAAACCTCGGAAGTGCCTTCCTCATCACTGTTACTGGCAGGGAACCAGGAGACAAGATGGGTGAGAAAAAGCAGCTGGGGGTGCTGTGCTGCTCTTCAAAGAGCAGGGGCTTCATCTGAGGGGGACTGTGATTGCCCTCCCTGCATTCCTTGTCTAGAGGAGCATTAAACCTAGTCAGGTATAAGCTCGAGAAACCGACCCACAAAGCACATTTTCCCATGATTGTTTTTTCAATTATCAGTCATGTTCCATATTGAATAAAACTAATAAATTAGGTTGCAGTCTGAAACAGTGCAAGCAACTGGAAGTGTCAGAGCTGCATGAGCTTGGGAGGTGGGGGACATGGCCAGAGGATGGGTGCTGCAGACAGTGGCTGCTCTGACTGCCTGGGCTGAGGCTGTTTTGGGAAATGCTACATGGTGCTGCTTTTGCTCTGTCTTCCCCTTTGCTCTGCATAGCTCTCGGGACAAATTTTTTTCCAAGACAGTTGTTTCATCCCTTATAAAAAGAGAAAAACTTTTAAATCTAGTGATTTTGTAAGATAGTTTTTCATATTTCCCATCCACCCCTCCTTTGCAATATGAAAAGGAACTTTTAAGTTTAAAAGCAGTAAATTTAAAAAAAAAAGTGCAATTTATACTCCTGATATTTCCTTACATTTTAAAGGGAGCGGGGCTTTTTAAAATGCAATATCAATTTGTAATAGATATTTTGAATAAAGTTACAGTTTCCTAAAGCTAATATCTTATTCTGGGGTTCCCTGCCATATTTGGAAATTTGATTTCATACTTTATAAAAAAGGAAAAAAAAAGATTTAATGTGGCAAAAACAGCACACCAGAGGCTTCTTTCTCCATCTGTGTGTTCCTCAGCGTTTGCTCTGTGTGGCTCTCCAGTGACTGTACCAATATTTTTTATATTCCCCATGAAGTCTGGTCCTTAATGTGCATCAGTGAAGCTGAGAGAGTTTTCTTTCCTGCTAGAAAAATGTTCACTGTGGCAATCACTAGGGAGACTGGAGTTAGTGAACACATTTAATGTTGCTGCTCAACTGCTGTTTCTTGTGATGTGCCCTGTCTGTTTTGTGAGGGATGTATCCTGCAACTGGATCTGCCAGGATGTGTATACCAATGCATTTATTTTGTATGTCCTTTTGCGTATGCATGTACGTGTATAAGCTGCATTACTGAAAGCAAAACCTAGCATTTTCTTGTGATCAAACTAAAAATGCTATGTCTTCTCACTGGCAAAGCCCAGTTTATACTGACTGTACCTTGATTTTCCCTAAAATTAAAATGCACATATGGTATGCCCTTTTGTGCCCAGTCTGGTTGAAATGCATTGAAAAAATTGTACTTCATGGCTCTCATTTCTGTTCTGTTACCAGTGGAAAGAAAGGTTATCACAGAGTATGTTTACTACTGTTTCTTCTCAGTAAATATATTTAATTTGCTTAATATAGTTTACTGGGGAGCAGTGCCTTTTGTATTTGCCTTTTAAGGTCAAAACAATAAAATCCATTAAATTTGCCTTTCTTGAAGCATTTGTAGCAATCAGACCTAGAATTCTTTTAGTAGGAAAGGTGACAGTCAGAAGAGATCTGCTGGGTGCTAGACCTGGATGGTAATGTTGGAAACTGTCACAATACTCATATATACTGGAGCATCATCGAATTACTGGCTGTCACACTAAGAAAGTGCAGTGGCTTTCTTTTCCTACCTAAAACCATCATTAAGCTACTCTGATCTCCACTGTGTTCTGACTGGACCCTGCAACAAAGGCTGTTGCGGACTTCCACTTCTTTCACTTTTGGGAGACATGAGACGTTTCTGCACCCACGGCAGCACAGTATCCCTTGTCCCAAATACTCTATGGTCTTCTGAGGAGGATATGTGGATTTCTGTCCTTGAACCATCGCCTCTCCACTGGGCATTTTTTGGGGATGAGGAAGGAGTGCTCCTTCCTTTGACCTCTTACTGAAGCGAAGGGTAAGTGTAGGTATCTCTCTTGCAGGTTTGGAGCAGCTGCAGAATGATGGGGCAGTGACGTAGGGCTAATGGTAAAATCAGAATTAGTATTTAATAATTTGTACGTAAGCTGATATTGAACACACACAATGGTGAAACCACCCAAATTTTTTGTATTGTCTTTTGTATGGCATTGTACCAGATTGTAGAAACCCTAGAATTTGTTAAGCATCATTCAGTGCACGTTATCATACTGTCTTTTCTACCCGTAAAATCTGTAAATCTATTACAACAGTGGGAGTTATAAAGTACAGGGTTTAAAATGATCAGGAATTGTGCAGGCAGCCAGGTGACTGAGACAGCAACCCCTGCCACCTTCTGCCCCTTAGGTGGCTGCTCCTTGGCCTCCTTGCTACTTGTGCTTTGTGTAGTTCATATCTCTGGTCTGTGGTCCACTGTCAGGGGGGGAAAGACACTTTTGGAGAAGCCACATTTTTTTCCTCTGGTGCACAGTGCCTGTGGTGCTCCACAGGAGTCTACCCTGGCCATGGGCTGGCATACTCCATATGGAATTCTGTAAGTTTTCTTGTGCCACCAGCACTCTTGTCTGCAGGCATGTTGTTTCTCAAGTACCAACCCAAGCTCATAATTGAATCTTGTCTTACACAGGTTTCTCCCTTTGTTTCTCTGGTAGGACAGTGCAAGAGAAGCATGCTGTTTCAGACGTGACTATTTCAGTTGTGTTATGTAAACATAACTACATTTAGAAAGTTAATGTTGCTATAAAATCTGAATAAATTTTCACTTTTCTAGTGTTTGAGCTGAAAATGTGATATCAAGTTACCTTATTTATCTTTGTACTTAGTGTGTGTAAAAATTAAAAGCCACTGCTCTTTAGAAGCAAATATCAGTCCACTTTATCTTCCTGATGTCCTGTAAACTGCACACACAGAGGAGGTTAGTAGCTGAATGGGGGATGATTATGAAGATGAATGAGTGGCCGGGAGACAGAGTCAGTTTAATGAGCTGAGCAGTAAGGAGGCTGTAATTTTTATAGATTAGCACTGAACTTGTCACTTACTGGTTCATACAACAACTTAGTTTCAGAATTACAGTATGTCAGAAACAAGCTCAACAAGCTCAAAAACAGTGACAATCTGATTATCTCCCTTGTAATCCAAATTACAAGTGTAGTTCTTCTGGATCTGTGTTACCTTTTCCCAATGTTATGTCTGTCACAGGTAAAGAGCAGAGATGAGAAAAGTGCAAAATTAGTCATATGACTTTTTTATATTTTCTTTTTTCTGCACCCTGCTGTACCAGCAGAGGCTCTGAGCAGCCTCCTATGCCCAGGCTCTCCTGTGCTGAGTCAGCTCAGTGCACTGTCAGATGCTTCCCTGAAGGAAGCAGCAATGTGGAGAACAAAGTGGTGAATTTCCAGGACCACCATTTTCCTAGAGGAGCTGAAGATACAGTGCTTTCTCTTGTTATCATTACTTTGGGTTCTCATGCTAGTCTTTAGTGACCTCCTAATACAGTGTGGATTTGTCACCAAGTTTTGTGGTCTTTGGCTGCTCAGGAAGAGCTCCCAGTCCAGCAGGCTGGAGGTGGAGTCCTTCCCTCTGCACTGGTTTGCAGGCAGAGGAAGGTTGTGATCTTGTGATCTGTTATCAACAAGTGCTTATTTTAGTGTCCTCAAGAAACCCCTGCCTCCCAGTGTCATTGGGCACCCAGTGTCTTAACTGACCACGGGGGCTTCTCCAGGTTTGTTCTCACCGTAGGTCTGTTTGGTATGGATGATGAGCTGAGTACTTGGTTCCTGTTAGGGAGCTCAGTTGCAGAACAAATACCTAGGCTGATTTTTATTTTACAAATAGAATGAAAGCCATGAGCCCCCAGTCTGGCACTGTTCCCAGTAGTGTTATTTCACAGGCAGGATGCTTTTGATAACAGCATCGCTTCTGGAGTAGCATACAAGGGATAATTATTGTTCTACAAACAGATGACAGCATTGATTTCTCCCCATCATAATTCACTCAGGTTGTAGGATGATTTGTTGGAAGAAGCATTTTGGTTTTAGACATCTCTGGGACAGGAAGGGGGAAGGCCAGATTTGAGTTTATTGAGATAACGGGCATCAGTAATTTTGGAGAAGATTCTTGTGGTCAGCTGAAGACAGAACAGTTGGGGCTCTTTTGGTTTTGGGGGACCTAAATTTGACTTGGAGCCAGGTCCAGGTCAAGAAATGGTGCTCCAGTTCTCTGTTCTGACAGTGTTTCCCAGTGCTTTACAAGAGGATGTACTTTAGCAGTGTGGGGTTTTTCCTGTACCATCATAATATTTTGCTACTAGTGTCCACTCTCAGGCCCTTCACTGGAGCAGTTAACCTTTCCAGTGAACACATATTTGTTCCAAAAGCTAGTTTTTTCTCTTAATATCTGCACTGCCTGTGTGCAGCAAAAGCAGAAAAATCCAGTTAATGTGGATTTCCTTTCCTCAGCCACTCACCTGCCACTGGTGCACTGCAGGAACAATTTTTACCCTGTCTTTCCTTCTCCACCCATCAAATGGGAGCAGTGATGTCTTCCTCTATCCAGCCCTCTGAGTGTTTACAACCACTACAGGATACTAAGTAGGCACTATTACCACTGTGCATCTTGTAGGTAAACAATTTCACTTGTAGCAAATGGGGCTAACTCAGCAAAACTGTTTATAAGATAAAGTCATCCTCTACTGTGTAAACGAGCTCCTTGGTCAAGCAGTTCTACTGACAGTGGTTGGCAGCCAAAGGCAGGGGACTCTGTGCTGCCCTCAGACAGGCTGTCTCTCTTCCGCCTACACCCATCCCATCTCTTCATCCTGTCTTATACATTATGCTCTAGGAGTGGTGGCTCCTCATGAACGTGCAGATGTGCCTGCATGGCTCTTGATGACCTACATGGCACACAAAAGCAGAGCTTTTATAAAATAATTTTCCCATGTGTTTACTGAGCATTAGTTAAGTAAGAACTTTTATCTGTTAACTGACTACCTGAACAGATGAGTATGATATTTGTGTGTGTAACATTTTTTTTTTCAAATATAAATGTCTATTTTTTAAAATGACCCATTTGAAAAAAAAAAACCAGACCAACACAAAACCCCCAAAAACCAGCAAACCACCACATGCTGACCTTTTAAAACCACTGTATGCTAGACCTTCTTAAGAGATTTGGCACTGATATTTTTTGTCATAATGGAAGATTCATTAAGGTCAGTTATAAATTTGCTGCAATAAATACAGAAGAATTAAGAGCTCATCAGCATTACCACAGTGTAATGTTCAATGGATTGAATTATGTACTTAGAAAGATGAATCTGTGTCAATTGGCAAGCTTCAAGAGGAGAGCTGTAGGTGAGCATGGACATGTGCACGCACGTGTGTGAGAGGGATGGTAGAGGAAATGAGGGTAAAAGGAATTTAAGAAAGCAAAACACTTCCCTTGCCCCTCATTTTCTAGCCCAGTAATATTTAGAGTAGATGTGATAAATGGTATGATTGTAGTCTCTTTCATTGCACTGTAATTGACATTTCCTGTGGTAAATGCTGCAGTGTGACTGGGTATCTGTCCTGTTCTCCTCCCCTCACAGAGTCCACACAGTCTTTTAACCCATATTTCGTGCCAACAACAGTATTGATCATGATTGATGGAGCAGCATGAGAGGGTCAGCCCTTTACGTGCCCTCTAGAGTAATTGGGCTGCAGTTTGTTAAAGGGTAACAGAAGAGAGATTAAAAATGAAGAAATGCACTAAGTGGGTGTGAACTGAGTTCCCAGCTGTTCAGAACATCTATTCCATAATACAGAGCATCAATCTAATTCTCCACACAGGGTAGGAGTATGGCAAGTCAAACGCCTCTGATAGGCAGTTCTCACCAGAAAGATACAATGTTCAATTTGAGGAAAGATTGAAGAACATCAGTCTTCCCTTAAGACAATTTGTGCAGAATAAATTTGGCACTCTCCAGCTATTCCCACGGAGGGAAACCGATAATAGGACAGAGAAAATCATGTAACATGATTTAGGATTCCCAGGATGGGATTACTTGTGGTAATAAAACAGGAGGGAGGTGGGAGAAGGAAGAAGAGCTGACAGTAGGCTTGATGTTAATTCAGAATGCTCTCAAACCCCTGCAAATTCATCAGAGCTGAGGGTGCTGGATACCTCTCACCATCGAGACTTAATCTGAATGCAGGTTCAGCACACTCGCAGATGCTGGCTCCGAGTGCCTCAGCTGGAACTGCTGGGGGGTCGTGGGGTGGTGCAAGTTCCTTTGAAAACCTGGCCCCCAGGGCTTGTGTATCCTACAAAATAATCCTCTCATGGAAACTGGTGTCAGCTGCTGAATTAGTGCCACACACGGCTCAAGTTTTGCCTTTCCTTCTGGCGAAATCATTTACAGGACAGGTTCAGCTGAATCTATGCTGACTTCTCATATTGGTAATAAAAGATAAATTTATGTGAAGCTTAAAACTAGATTCTGCTGTAGGACACCAGGTCTGCCCTGCCATATCACCTGCCCTGGACTAAGAACCTTCTCTCTGCTGCTTATACTGGGTGACAGCTCATTTTACTCACTTGCAGTTAAAGGTAGAAGTCACCCTGTTTGAGACTGCCTGCTCCATCTTCTCCAAGTGCAACATGGAGGATAAAGCGTAGCAGATGTTGATCACACAAACCTACTTCAGGAACCAGCTAGCTTTAGTTGCCCTTATGTAATTATTGTTATACAACATTATATATAAACCATGTAGCCAGGTCTTTCTGGGGGGAATCTGAGCTGTGTTATGGATGGAGGGTAGTGATGCTGGAAGGTGTTTTACCTAGCAAAGGCAGAACAGGCTCTAACGAAGTCTGGTACCAAAGATCCATTGGTTAGGGTATGGAGAGGAAGTTCTGGGAAGGTATGGCCAGCACTAAAGGTGATCCATCCATTCAGAATATCTCATGGGTATGGGCCTGCAGCATGCCCCAAAGTCCCACAGGGCAGGAAGTCAAACTCTTTTCTTCTCTTTGCCAAGTTGCATGTCGTTATCAGGCCTCTCATAACTATGGCACTGAGAAAGAAAAGATGAACTTTGGTTTCCTCACCATAAAATCATTGGTGTCCTCTTGATTTAAAGTCACTGCTCACAGAGCAGAAGCTGTGCTCTACATGTCTGAGCTGAATCCTAGTGTGCCTTACAATAACAAATCTACATATATATTCTTTCAAAGCTCTACTGTAGCTAAAATGTATTGCTCTGATCCTAATTTTAGTATGGTTTTAGTGGGTGAGACTGGAGACTTCCAGAAATGTAATTTTTCACCAAAATAATTTTCTGTATACACTAAATGACATTTACATGCTGCTGAAAAAATAGTAATGCTTTTAATACCATTAAATAATAAATTTCATTTCTTTAATTTTGTTATTTAAATTGCAGTGTTTTAAATAGGTGATTTTTTTTTTTCCTGTGACATTTTCATTTTCTCAGAGCTAACCATGACTTGGGGAAATGCAGTAGAAAGCATTCTTGGAGTGATGTGTAGGTTTTAATGGTGTATTTCCATTCTCCCACATAGTAAGCAAGGATGACATTTTGATCTCTGCTCCTATGGAAGGCACACTAGTCATTGAGAACCAAAAGGGTCCTCATAGAATGTCTTAGAGCACCTGTTATGGGCAGAATGAAAGCTTTGGACAAAGTTTATTAGAAAAGACCTGCTGTTGAGTCACGAGGTACAGAAAGGACCCTCTTGCTTTCTAAACTCCTATTCAGAGAGGAGTCTCGGTGCAGCTGCATCCAGTCTCAGACTTGGTCAACAGTTTATGTCTGAAGAATTATATGGGTGTAACTGAACTTTTATACAACCTTGTTCCATAAGATTAAGTATGGAAAACCAAATATATATATATAAGTAAATGATTTATTTTGTTGATGATAATGATTAGGTTAAAAGACTATGATCAGAATTATTTACTACATGGTATAGATAGTGCACTATCCTAGCAGTTATAATTATTTTTTAAAGTAAGATTTAAGTAGTGAAATAATTATTAAGTAGAAATTGAAGTTACTCATCTGTATCAATGAGCAAGGGCAAATGCCTTTCACTCAAGGGAGGAATCTCCACACACAGTCCTAGAAAGGGGAGCGTTAGAAGCCCCTGTCCTTAAAAGGTGGGATACCCACTGTATAACTGATTGACCGTCAGTCCTATGTTTCCAGACTAGCTCTGTCAGCTCAGCAGCTTTAGATAAGTTATCAGTACTGTCACTTGGTTCTTTTGTCAGGAACTTTGCCACATCCTCACTGGTGGCAGTTTCTGTCAGGAAACATTGTTCTTCATATCTTCAGAATGTTTAAGTTTGGGATTGATGGATCAGGCTGGTCTCAACGTTCTTCAACACCAAAAGCTGTGTGACCCCCTCCTCCTTCTCCATCTGTCACTGATAACCCTTGCAAATAGTGTAAAGTTTGATTTGTTTCACGCCCACTTGGGCAACTCATCCTGCTACAGTGCCTATATGTAGATAGCACATGTAATACTGAATCTGACACTGTACACAGAAAAGTTCTTAAGCCCAAATGCTTCCCCATCCCAGCTGCCCCCAGCTCCTGACAAAACACCCCCAGTGCACCCTGTCCCACAGAGTCACTTAATCTCCTGATCTGTGGGTGAAGTTGGTGGTGTATTAAGTCCTTAAGGAAGGAGTTGTGTTTGTCCAATTATTACATGCTAACTTTTGAAATCAACTCCATCAACAGGTCACTTGCATGAGGTAACTTGAGTACAAGAAATGCAGATCTTATTTGAGTTCAAAATATGTAAGTTACTTGTTAAGGTTATTGGGACTAAATCTTGAGCCACCTAAAGCCAAACTGAGCTTTATGCTATTTGACCTCTTTGTTATTTGTAAAAAGGCTAGAGGCTGGCCTCTGGGACAAGCCACAGCTGTACTGTGCTGTGGCTCAGATCTCAGTGATGGTGTCTGCAGAACTGAGTAGCTTCTGATCTTCCTGTGCTGAGACGTCTGGTGGAAATCAGGAGGAGTCAATTCTATCATAGCTGTGTTGTTGTGCACCCATAAGGACCCCTCTCACCTTCCTTTCCATGCAGCTCCTCCTGTGTAGGACTTGGAGCTGCTGCATCTCTCCTGGAATACTGTGGGAACATCCATGAGTCTCACCCTCAGTGGTCTTTCCTTCTGCCTGAACAAAATAGAGAGGGAACATTGCTTGTGTAGGCCTTTGCCTTTGGACCCTATTTCAGCAAAAATAAATTAACTTTGAGATGGAAGAGCAGGGTGAGAAAATCCATTCAGTGAGTGCTTTCAGAGCCCTATTGATCAATAACACATGAAAGCAACACAAATTAGTTCACTCAATAATGAGCAAAAATATGCTAGCTTACAAGGAACAAATTATAAATTTAAATATCTCCTTTAGTGATATCGTTCCTATTTCATAAGCAAGGTACGTTTTTAATACCTTTACAAAAGATTCAGAAGTATATCTACCAGTCAAGTGCTGTTTACTATTTGTTTTATGGTGCACTGAAATAAACGTTTATAATTTCATCATGCTTTTTGCTTCCTTTTGCCTAATACACTGAGATGAACTAGCAAGGCACATTCCATTTAGATGCATTAGTCACACAGTAAGGTAATCAGCTAGTTAGAAATGTCATTGTAAACTTGATTCAGTAGAGCAAATTTACTTTTTTCCCAGCAGCAACCTAGTTGGAATAAAACCTGTAGTCAGGAGGCGAAGGGTGATTAGCAGGATTTTGTATGGTTAGCATTTTTAATATTACGTAATTACTGCCTAGCTCAGATTACCAAAATGTTGATGATAGTATTAGTGTATTTCAAGAAAAATAATTAGCCTGAAGTAAACAAACCCAGCCCATTTTCTGCTGCCTTTTTCTTCCCCTAAAGTAACCAGACAGGATCTAGTCCTGAGGGTGAGTGAAGCTGCACTTGGGAGAGAGCTTGTTACTTCAGGCGAAGGAAGACAAGAACAGCAAGGTGATCTCTGTTTTCCCTTGCTGAGTTCTCCCTGCATTTGCAAGCAGACAGGAGGTGTTCCTTCTCCAAGCCGGCGCTGCCCAAGTGCTGCTGGGGCCTCCCTCCGTGCCCTCCTGAGTGCCCCATCCCAGGGCTGGGTGATGTCCCCATCAGTGTGGGTGGTGGGACAGAGGTGACACTGCCGTGGGGGCTCTGCTGCCAAGGGCTCAGCTGGGCTGGTGACTGTGGGAGGCACAGAAAGCAGAACAAGGTGCTGCTGCTGCCCAGGATGTGAAGGGACAGTCCTGTTTATTGAGACCTGTGCAAAGACTGTCTGTTTTTAATGAATAGAGCCAGGTTTTACATTTGTGTTCAGCTAGTATTTAGCAGAAGAATGGGTTCTTAAGTGCTCTGTGACAAAATTGCTAAGGCCTACTTTGATGTCTGGAAAGGTTTTAAAGGCAAGATTAATTGAGCTAAGTGTGCTATAAGATCACAGAGAAACTAAAAACCTAGGGCAGGTACTGTTTAATTACCCTCAGTGGAGTGTGGTGTGGATGACAATGATAATGACAGTCTGAATGAGCTGACAAACGTCGCTCCTAGGCAAAGAAAATTATGATAAATGTCTATATAATGACTTGATTTAAACTCTTGCCACCTTCTCATCTGAAGTGCGTTCTCACGTGGGCTGAGAGTTCAGAGGCTTCTTGCCCAGTTACTCTATGCTAGAATTGTTCTGTGTTTTTAATTTCATATGTCAACTATTTTTTGTCTTTCTATGGCTTTCTTTGATGATTAAATGGCTGTGAAGTACAGTA
Source organism: Acropternis orthonyx (assembly GCA_035583155.1). Taxonomy (NCBI): domain Eukaryota; kingdom Metazoa; phylum Chordata; class Aves; order Passeriformes; family Rhinocryptidae; genus Acropternis; species Acropternis orthonyx. Next base: position 24,245,172 of record JAWWEU010000163.1, on the reverse strand, counting down.
GTAAAGAGTAGTGGGTATTTAAGCACAACACATGTGAAGTTCCTTGTTCTATTTAAGTATGCATTCATGTGAATAAGTTATGTGACATTTCTGTATTTTGATTTGAGGTGGGGAGGTTTGGATTTCAACAATGAGGGTATTTTAAGACTTTTGAAAGTCTTCTGGGAATCTGACTTTTGCAACCTCATTCATGTGGTTTTTAACCCATGCAGCGTATAAGATGGGTTAGTAACTGTATCAGTAATAGTTGATGTTTTCATCTCTGAGCAATTGTCTAATACACCAGAAGAGTAGAGAAGAATGTTTAAATACTCTGGAAGCAAAGATGAAACATATGAGTGAAAAATGCAAAATCACAATTTTCATAGAAGTTTCCTCAGGCTGCAGTGTCTTGTTTCTTAGGCATCATGCTGTTTTCCACATATGTCAAAAGTTCTCCTTTAAAAAGCAGAAAAAGAAATGCTCATTTTAGAGGCAAGAAAGAAAATAATAAAAAAGATATTTCTTTTGTTTCCTTACCTGAGTGAAAGCCCCATGAAGGTGAAATCTGTGCACCTGACTGAAAATGTTGTTTCTAAGAACTAAGTTTCCCCATATATTAGCTTAATTTTCATTTGCTTTGCAGGCAAAGATACGGCATACAAAGACAAAATGGGGAGCAAAAGAAAAACCAGAGAGAAAAGAAAGCTGTTGATGTGAAAGCATGGAAGTGCAGTCTGTGGCAGCACACTTGTTTCTGTGGCAGGAGAGCATTTCTTTGTGCAGGGAAGTGTGTGCTGCAGCCTGAGCGGGCAACCCCACAGGCAGGGGAGCTCAGCAGCATGGCCATTGCAGGGGCTGCATTGCATGCTCTCAACAGGCAGCCGGACTAGAATCCAGAGGTGCACACCCAAAAATCCACTCTTGGCTGCCCTAGGTAGGGGTGCTACAGTGTCCTCCTCCATTCAGTGAGAATTTTAGTCAACATACATCTTTCTGGAAAATATTGACTACTGAGTATTGCAGCATTTTTCATTAAGCTTATCTAAGTCTCGCAGATATTATGGGAGTGATAAAAGACCTGAGCTTTGAAATTGGATATGTCTGCACCAAGAAAAAGATGGATGTATCCTAAGAGGATTGTGACTTAAAGGGATGAAGTTATCCTTGTTACGACCTATTCTTTACATGAACAGAGCTGCAAAGCAGAGGATAACATGTTTTTAAATGTTGAAGTGACTTGAGACTCCACATTTGATTCTCAGAAGTGACTTGAGCTACTCATGTCCTTATATGCTTCAGCCTTGCAACTGTGATCCAGTTTCACAAGGAGTAAGCAGTGGAAATAAAGCTCTGATAAAAGCTACCACCTAGGCTAAAGCTGCTCTTGTCTTTTTCAAGTACTGGCATTACTAATGCTGAGCTAAATGTGCTAGGGCAGGGAGCTGATTTTGTTCCTTTCCTTCTTAGGGTGGAGGATGACTAACACTAAAATACTTAGTGTTATGGAGTCCACCTGGAGCAGGTGCTCATCTCTTTGCTCCATGCTGAAGGCCAGATGTAGCCTGACTTGGATTTCACTGTTGTGAAGCTCTTATTATTAAGATAAACCCATAATGTGGAATGTTTATAAGGGTATTACAGCCACTCCTTTAGTTGTAATGTGAGAAAGAGACGTTGAACTGGGCTGGTGTTCCTTAGGGACTGCCTGGTGCAGTGAGCTCAGCCGCAGTGCTGGTGGCTGCTCCTTTCACCACACACTGTCTTGAACAAGGAAAACAGGGTGAGTCCTGCCCTAGAGACAGCAATTTTACTGAGCATTCCTAAGACCACCCCAGGGGCCCCTATTCCACCATGAACACCTGCCAAAGCAGGGCTTCAGCCACTGTTTGTGTGAGATGGGTTGTCAAACAAGTCCATTTATATAATAAACATGATTTATTTCAAATGCTATTATCTAAGTGCTTCTCCTAATCTCCTTCAGATGCTCCTGGAGAAAGATCTAGCACATCTGCTATTGCCTCATAGTGTTGCTTTCTGAAGCTCCTGTTTTCTCTGTCAAGATCCCTGTTTTATCATCCCTGAGATAGCTACCATGCAGTTTCCTTTACCCTCTATCCTTTTCATAATGTAATTTTAACTGCACTGGCATTCCCAAAAGACTGAAGCTTGAGCTTTTACTGAGATTTTAATTCAAAGCAAACACAGAGGTAGTAATCTCTAAGCCATGAGCTGATGTTGTTAAGTATGGTATAAAATGCAAAAATGTCATATCTGCCTCTTCTTCCATTTAGAAGCACCAAAACAATTTTATTTCAGCAATAAATGCTGTTTTAAGAATTATTAAGATTTTATATGTTGTTTGGCAAAGAGGATTAATTATTCTTCCTGCTTAGTTTCTATTCAAGCAATAAATCAAATGGCATTAAGCCAGTTTGCTTCTCACTGTTTAGTTTAAAAGAAAAAGGAGAGATCTCTGTTTTTTGTGTACAATGCCTAGATGATTTATGTTAACACAATTTGAAGCAATGTAAAATTAAGCATTTTGGTAGGGATTTTTGTTACATTAAAACTTGGTTTCTGTTTCCTTAATACCTGGCTCCTACACACTGATGGTTTTTTTGGTATCTCCCAATATGTCTTATTTATTGAACAAAAATGGTCCTTAAAAGTAGTTCGAGAGCTGTATGTACTTTGCCAAAGAGAATAGGATTGGTGCTTTTGGGTCACAGCTGATGGTCTAGGTGCTTTCAGGATGTTTGCTGATACTAGAACCTCTAGCTGGCAATGAGGCCAAATGAATTCCAACTCTCTCTCTCTCTCTCTCTACTTGTGAGTGGGGTCCAGGCTGATGGGCCTTAGAAGGGCAACATATAGAAATGTGTTTTTATTTTGATGTTCTAGTGTTGGGAGGTTTTGAGTGGATGGGAGAGAAAAAGAGGTTGTAAATTCCTTCTGCTGGACCAGGAGAGCCTGATTTCATGCAAATTAGTCAGTCATATCTTGAAATCTTTATGGGCTGTACTTTGTGAAGGGCTAGCTGAGAGAGTTCCATGCAGACAGCATCCATTAATCTGCTCAGTAAGCTCCAAAGGCTTGTGAGATCTGCAAAATGGATTCTCTTGTGGTTTCTTTGTCTTCCAGCTCATTGGTAGTCACAAGGGAGGCAGTGCAGTCCATTCTGGTGTCCTAGATGAAACATACAAAACCACATCAAAAGAGAAACGTAAAACTACATCAAAAGAGAAAATAAACTGGTCAAGAAATCATGAAAAGAAAAAGACTGAAATTTGTAATAAGATCTGTAGCACTCACACCTCCTCTGCTCTTGGGGATCATTGCAGAAACCCCTGTGCAACCCCAGATCCCTTCTGTGGGAGGTCAGTGGGTGCAGAGAGGAGGCCTGATGCTCAAAGGGCTGCTCTTGCTCTGGCCCCACCATGTCCTCAGCACCTTCCTGAAACCCAGGGGCTGCTGCACAGTCTCTGCTGCACAGTCCCTGCTGAGGCTCACCAACCCAGGAGATCCCTTCCCAGGGTGGACACCTCAGAGGGAAGCAGTTCTGGGATTACCTGTGCTGCACAGAAATGTGCCCAGGCCTCTCCTGTAGGAATTGTGCTCTGGGGTGTTTTCTTGTTTAAACAAATGCCATTCAGGATGAAAGAACTGTTTAGTATCTGAGTATGGGGAAACAGGACAGACTGAGGTTATTTCAGCTTATCCAGCTCATTTGTGCTTGGGAAATTTAGTCCCTTTAACAGGTTCTGGTAGTTTAATCTGTTCCTTATCCCACTGATCTTCCAAATAGGAAAATGCTAACAATATATCTTACTTGAGCCTTTCAAGTGATCCTCGTGAAACACTTTCATTCTCAGTGTAATGAGAACTATCAGGTATTATTGTTAAGGGCTGCTTCAGTCCTAGCTGGATACCAATTCACCTCTTGAGATTGAAGAATAGTGTATTTCACTCCATATCATTTGTTCATATACGAAGAACAGACTTTGAAATACTACTTTTTTCATCTCTTTTTTGTTTAGTTAGAAGGATTGACACTAGAAAAGCTCATTTCATGAAATAAGTAGTTCTTGAAGTGATGGGTGACAAAGGGATATGCTTTAAAGTGAACAGCACAACTATTCTGTAGTTATCCAACCTGCGACATTAGGTCTATTCAGAAAGTGCTGGAATGGCTGGAGTCAAACTCCCATGCAATCTCTTGCAGTCAGGCTGTGCTCCCTCCAGCATACCTGCCAAATGCATATCAGGCAATTCACGAAGAAAATATATATCACTTAAACTCTTTCTCAGTTTCTGCCTCTTTAATTCAGTGACATTATTTTTGTCATGTACACTGGTCAGAATGTATTGATAGCTACAGGTAGGGCAACGATATTTCTTCTGTGCCTCAGAAACACAGAAAGGTTGTTTCTTCCAAGAGGAGGCTTTCTGGGGTCAACAAGGATAGCTCACAAGGTAACTGATCTTGGTCTTAACATTTAATTATCACACTAATTTGAGTGAGCAAGTTGTCAAGCTCTCCTGGTCGCAATTGCTTCATCTTTTAGTTTTGGTTGTTTATTTTGTTTTCAATGTACGAACAATAAGTCACACCTCTTGCCTCTTCTGTGCTTAATTCCTAGCTTTGCAAGCAAATTCTGTGCTCTCCCAAAGAACAACTGTAGCATCACAAGTCAACATCGCTGCCCTGTAATCCTCTAGCTAACAGTGCCACAAAAAACAACTGATGAGAGCCAGGCTGGTGAAGTTGTCATGGTGAAAAGGGGACAGAAATTAAGGCTGCCCTTCCCTGGCAGAATCCCAGCTGGAACGCAGCACTGCAAACACCATCTGTTTTCTCCTGCAAATAAGCCCTTACAGGGTGCAGTGGGCCTGCCTAGTAGAGGAGGAGGGAAATCCTTGTGCATCACAGCCCCTATGGATTTGGGCTCAGTCTTTGCTAGTAAGTGCAAATTAACTCTACAGCATGTAACTGAGTTTAGAACTCGAGCCTAGTTAGCCCCTCTCTCTGTGACCATCCAATGATACAGAATCAGCAAAGTCTGAGAAGGCCTCTAAGGTCATTGAGTCTGTTAACCAAGCAGCATCATGTATCAACAAATCTCTTCTTCTTTTTGAAAGTTTTTTTAATTTTGTTTTTAAACCAGTAATTACTCTAAGCTATTTACTAAGCACTTGCAAAAACTCAAAGTAAAAAAAAATACAACCAAATCAAAAACTAAAACAAACAAGACCACCAAGCACTCCCCCACCATGCTACCCCCTGGAAAAAAAACAACAAAAATACCACCACACTCCAAACTCCAAAAACAAACAAACACAAAAAATTCCCCACCTCACAAACAAAAAATTCCCTCCAAAATGTTATAATAAGGGTTTGGAAATATATGAAAATGCCCCAGGACTCCAGTCAGTGTATAACAAACCAACTTCTGGATTTCAGTCCCTAAAACTTCTGAAAATTTCTTAACAGAAATATCATCTAGATCTTAGAATTATGTCTGCAAGTGACCTCTGGTTCCTGAACGTTTCCTGTGTTTGTCTTCATAAGAACAAATACGTGCAGGGGTTAAAATAAGTTTGCATGTTACTTTAGGAAGCACAATTATGAGTGATGAACTGTTAGTGTCTCCATTTCTATAGAGTAAACCTGAGCAACTCATTGTAATACGTCTGTTAAACCCCAAAATTTACAGTGTTACTGATGAACTGCTTCTTGAAATTCATTTAAGCAGCTGATGAAACAGAGCCTGTGACATTTCAGTGAAGTATCTGAAACTGGTAGAGCAGTAGCTGCTTTGACCTTGAGGCACATGTTTTAAGGTTTCACCATACTGGGTCCTGCCATACTCAGGTTCTCCCCTGGAGAGATGCTAAATGTCCCTCTGCATTTTATGACTACAGAATTTCACATTTCTTTTTTGTCTATCACTGAAATAACTGGGTATTTTTGTTAACAAGTCATACCTTTAGTTTTATTATCCACTCACGCTCTCTCTCCTTCTACTTTTTTCCAATTATATATATTGAAGAAACATCATCTTTCTAAGTAATTTAGTCAGTAACTAGGGATTCTCAAGCTGTTCTCTGATTTCCAAAAATCATATTAAGTGCTGCCGCTTGTGTAATGAATAAGTACATACCTCTCTTGCCTTGTATTCTTCCTGACCTGAGAACAGGCTCTGCTCTTTTGTCCCTACTAATCTCAGGCTATCAGGAAAGCTTCTACTACTTCAAGGCTGATATGATTTGAAGTACCTTGGCTTAATCCTATTTCCCTAAAGACTTATGGGATTTTGCTTCTTGGATCTGAAAAAAATATTCTTTGAAAATAATTTGTCATTAAAGCCTAGCTAAAAACTCTGCTCTGTTTCTTCTCTTTAAAGCTAATGGATAAAAAAAGTCTCATTTGGCAAAAAAATAGTAGGCCCTAGATTGCCATTTCATTAAGCTCTAATTTGATTATTGTGATTGCTATTAAAATTTGAGGAAAGCCAGAAGATTTATCAGTACCTAAAAGCAAATCATTAAATTCAGACTATGATATTCTGGGGGACAGAAGAAGGGATTAAAGATGTGTGAGTAAAAAAGCTATTGACATGAACAAAAACCCAAAGGTCAAATAGGTAATTAGTAATAGATAGTCATAGATAATTGTTATTATCTATTACTTCAGATATATAATGCATAATTATTATTATGTGTTACTATTGAATACTTTATATTATTAGCTAAAAGATAATTTGCCATCTTCCTGGAGGGAATTGACCATATACCTACATTCATACTAAGTTACCTAGCTCTTGTTTGCAGTCACCAGTCACAGCCAGCATGACTTCATGAGAGGAAAGTCCTGCTTATAGAACCTGATTTCCTTCTATCACAAGGTAACACACTTGGCAGAAGCCAGCTGATAGAATAGTTTTGGATTTCTGTAAAGCTTTCGATACTGTCTCTCACAGGATCCTCCCAGACAAAGTGTCCAGCCCACACCTGGATAAACACATCCTGTGAGGGGTGAGCAATTGGCTGATGGGTCAAGCACAGAGGGTAATAGTGAATGGGGTGACATCAGACTGGTGACCTGTCACTAGTGGGGTTCCACAGGG
>JAWWEU010000163.1:24194391-24237963 GCA_035583155.1 Acropternis orthonyx | reverse complement strand
ATGGGGTGACATCAGACTGGTGACCTGTCACTAGTGGGGTTCCACAGGGCTCCATCTTGGGCCCTGTGCTCTTCAACCTCTTCATAAATGACTTGGATTCAGGACTGGAGGGAATACTGAGCAAGTTTGCAGATGACAAAACTGGGAGGAGCTGTTGACTGCCTCAAAGGCAGGGAGGCTGGGCAATCACCAACCATAGGAAGTTCAACAAGGGGAATTCTGCACCTGGGATGAGGGAACCCTCAATGTCTGTACAGGTTGGACAATGAGATGCTGGGAAAGGAACTTGGGGGTCCTGGCTGATGGCAAGTTGTATCTGAGTCAGCAGTGCCCTGGCAGCCAGGAGGGCCCATTGTGTCCTAGGGGGCATCAGGCACAGCATCTCCAGCTGGGTGAGGGAGGGGATTGTCCTGCTCTGCTCTGCACTGGGGCAGCCTCACCTTGGGTATTGTGTATAGTTTTGGGCACTGCAACATAGGAAAGATAGTAAGCTCTTAGAGAGTGACCAAAGGAGGGCAACGAAGGTGGTGAAGGACCTTGAGAGAAAACCGTAGGAGGAGTGGCTGAGGGCACTTGGTCTGTTCAGCCTGGAGAAGAGGAGACTGAGGGGAGACCTCGCTGCAGTTACAACTTCCTTGTGAGGGCAAGAGGAGGGGCAGGCACTGATCTCTTCTCTGTGATGACCAGTGACAGGACCCAAGGGAATGAACTGAAGTTGTGTCATGGAAGGTTTAGGCTGAATATTAGAAAAGGGTTCTTCACCCAGAGGGTGATTGGGCACTGGAACCAGCTCCCCAGGGAAGTTGTCACAGCACCAACCCTGACAGAGTTGAAGAAGTGTTTGGATAATACTCTCAGGCACATGGTGAGACTCTTGGGGATGATCCTGTGCAGGGCTGAGGGCTGGATTTGATGATCCTTATGGATCCCTTCCAACTTAGCATGTTCTGTAATTCTGTAAATTCAGTCTTTTTTGTAAATTGAGTTCAATCTCTTTCTTAAAGTACTTTGCACCTGCTTTGTATTATTTATTTTTTTTGCCATGTGGAAGTCCCTTTAAAATTTCATCTATGCATTGAAATAGAGTTCTGTTATTCTTCAGGGTTGTATAATTTAACCAACATTACTTTTTAATCAATGTTTTTAAATTTATTTTTGACATCTTATTCAGTGGCATAATAGTGTATTAAATTCTATACAGCAGTTAAAAAACACTGCATATTGTAAACTGTCCCACAAAGGTTTCGTTATATGTTATATCTTTCTCTTTATTAAAACTCATCAGTCCTAGATGCATGTAGTTCTTCCACTCTGAGATTTAACAGAAGCCACATTATTTACCCAGGTTGTACTATTTGAAAGAGAAACTTTAAAGAGTACCATTTTAAAGAGAAACTAAACCAAAAGCCTGATTCTTCTGAAGTGCTGCTGTGTGCTTTGCAATCCCAGCCAAAGTCAATGAGAGCTAAACAAATTCTGCACTCCTGATTCAGACCACAAACCTTGATACTCTGCTAAAAATAAGTGGCACATGCTCAGCACTTCCGACCAAGCCAGCAGATGCAGTGCCGTGGCTCTGAAGGGCTGTGCAGCGGCAAACCAGGGGGCAGACGCAGCAAGAGAAAACCAGGTCCCATCACATCCTGCGACCGTGTAGGCACGTCATGAGCTTTACTCACACCAGTGGTTTCATTGATGCTCTCATGAGATTACTCATATATTACATTTTAGAAATGTGGCTTACATGGATTTCAAAATTGCCAAGAGTAATATATTGAGGGGGGGGGGGAAGCCACCTGCTACAGAATAATTGTGAATTTTTTTGTCAAAGTTTATTTTTTTAATACTGTGTTTTCTTGGCCTCTAATGATGGAGATCAGGAGAAAGCACAGAACAGTCCTTTATAAAATAGAGGACTGAGGTTTTTTCAAAGATAGTTTTCTATTTTAAAATTACCAAAAATGCAGAAATAACTAAGACAAATCTTTTAATAAGAAGAAATATTTATTTTGGCAGTACTGAATTTTCAAGGACAAAGTTTCCTCAGCCTTTGTGATCCTCAGAGACTGTAACAATAGGATTTTAATACGCTCTAGCAAAAGTGGAATCATTAATTGTGTATCTGGTTTAAATAATTATAATTTTACAGCTTTCATCTGAAAGATTTTTCTGAGGTGTTTTTTCTTACATGTCTGATAAGTAACAACACATATATATATATATATATATTTGGTCACATACTAAAACATTTTTAAAAAATAGTAAGATTTCTTATACCACCTGCCACTTACCACTTTTTAAATAATTGTTCACAGTAACTGTATTGGTTTATCATTCTTAGGTCTTTTAGATTCTACATGTTATCATAGGATTCCAGGTTAGTTCCCTTTATTCACTGTATACATCTCAATTATTTTGTGAATGCATTTTGTCTATCAACCAGGTCCTTACCATCAGCACAGTCCCCACTGTAAATTAGTCTGTCTAAAAGGAACCTTCACAAAAACAGTCGGCACCTTACTGGATGTCATTTGCCTGATATTTGTCTTGCTGGGAAATGCTGCTTCCACTTTTCATGGTAAATAGCATCTTTTACAGATTTTTATGTAGATCTAGAGTAGGAGCTACAACGAACTTCCATGTTTGAGTGATTTGGGATGTTTCAGGTTTTGTGACAGTGGATTTTCAGGGTGGAGTCTGAAACAGTTATCTTCTGAAGGAACCTGCTGGGTTTTGAGTAGTGTTTATGAGAAGGAGAAAGTTACAATTTCTGTACTTTTTTTAAGGGCATCAAAACGCTGCTAAGAGCACCACCAGCTGGTGCTGGTGGACAAGCACAGGGCATGGCAGGGCAGCACCAGCCACAGATCCACCACTTCAGCTTCACGCCAACCCGTGGAGTGCCTGTTGCCACACCAGTGCTTTATTCTCCATATTTAGACATGGAAACTTCATTTAAACTTCTCTTAAGCAAAGAAGGCATCTGATATCCTATTACCATCTAGTCAGATGCAGCTGGTGGCTCAGCCCCTGTGGGAATGTTTCTTTCACAAGCTCCATTAGACTCCTTTCCTTGTGGTTCACTTTGTCCCCACCAGTCTTTCCAAGTATAAGCTGGCTTCAAACGCAATAAGTGCTTTACAGTTGCATAGACTCCTATCCCCCAAAAGTTCCCGGGTTTCCCAGGCACCTGCTGTAACTCAATCTGTCTGGGTGGCAACCACAACTGTCCTGAACAAAATGTTATTTGGCAGGCAAGGACAAACAGGTGTCCTATAGTATGAAGAAGCACATGTTTCTGCCTCCTTGTAGCCCTCTGCACCTGAATAAATCAGTGCTCCATGAGGCATAAGGCTGGAATCAGACTCATGTTGTGGAACTGTAAGGCATAGGCATTCAGACAGTATTAACAAGGCTAGACAGTAAATTCAGGAAATAGCAACAAGGAGGTATAATATCTGTTATGTAGCTTTGACTGGCAAATAAGCCTATATGTCCTCACCTCGAGTGATGGAAAAGCCACAGGGAACGTGAAAAAACCAACATTCGTGTATGTGGTAGGGCAACACTGCATGAGACTTAGAACTGGATCCCTACTTCATTACAAGGCAATGAACCTCTTTCAGCACCAAGTTCACACTGAGTTTTTGGCTCTGATTACTGTATTGGCAACCGAGTTGTGCACGAGCTACAGGCAGCTCCAGGGAAATAGCAGGAAGGCCCCCAAACGTATGAATTAGAGTTATCCAGATGGGGTATAGCACAGGCTGTATAAGCATCTCATGATCGAGGCAGGAGATAATGATTCATATCTTGGACCCATTCCTAGAATTATTGTGGGAAAGCTCAATAGCATGGTCCTGTGACCCACAAAGCTCTGGAGAGGTGTTAAAACAAAGATCAGGAAATTTCATGGAAGGGAAAAAAACTCAAGTTGCTTTTGCAGGAAAGCACCTGTGAAAACAGTCAGGACTTTAAAGGAAAATTTGTCCCTGTTAATACTCCTACTTCGTCAACATCTTAAAAGAGATATTTAGCACCCTGACCTTAAAACACAGCACGTGTTTCAGCAACAGCCTGAGATTTCAGGAACAAGACTATTCCTGTGTTCCCCTGGTATACAGGATACTAAGTCACAGGAAACATTCTGGTGCTCAGAAGAAATATGTGTTTACAAAAAAAAAACCTGCCTTAGGGATGTGCAATGAACACAGTTGTGGAAAAGTTAAAACAAGGCTAAGATGAACACCTTGCTCATGTGGTTTATTCACAATCTCAAATAAATGGGAAGGTTCGGGGGTGTGGGGGGGAAGCCACTGGGAAAGTTCAAAGTAATTCCTGCAAGTTCACGTAGGTAATCATATAGTTCGTACCTTGAAAGTGTAGACCCTGGATGTGGTCCCATGATGGATTGGCTCTAAGAACACCGCCCAAAAGGAATAACCTGTATGTGTAGAGAGTAACATTAAAGTCTGTGCTCCGGAAGTGGTCAGTTACTAGCAGAAAACTATTTTTCCTAAAAGACTGACTTTATTTGTAGCAGAATGCATTTCACTATAAAATAATACCATCATTTCAGTGCTCTATACTAGACAAAATTCATTACACTGTAATTTTCCCTACAGTTACTGAAATACAGGTGTTTCTTACAGTTAGGGAACAATGGCATGGTTAGTAGTTTCTGATAGGTAAAGAAACTTTATTTAAAGAAAATAATCAAGGTAACATTATCATAAAATTGCTCCCGATTAGGGTATCTCTAAACCATAGGGACAACCAGCTCTGAGGAACTGACACACTGATATGTTACTAACTCCAGTGTTGGAACTCACCCCAAGCAGCAGGCACGGTTGTAGTTTGTCCCACTGATCTGGCTAATGAGCTTGCTTTGGAGTGCTGTTCTGCAGAGGAGAGGAGGGGTGCACAGGCAACCGCTACTGACAGCCCAGGCACTCAAGGGCACATTCAAGGACTGCCTGGAGCCAGATGGTGCTTCTGTCCCAAACCCATTTCACAGGTTGCTGGCAACTGTACTTAAGTAAAAGCTCATGTTTTTTACCAAAAGCTAATATTTTTTCTCCTTTTTTGGTTTAATAACCCACAATCACTGTCAAACTTTTGCCGAGAATTAGATACCAAAGAATTTATACCACCTCCAGTACCATTACTCAGCTTCTCTCTGGCTATTTTTTTAGTGCTGACATGTAAGGAGAACCTCCTGCAGAAGCAGTGCTGCTTGCTGTGTTTTGCAGGCTGGCCACAAAGTCATTAGTGCCGGGCACCTGTGCTCTGGGGCATGGGGCCAGACAACTTGGGAGCAGGCACTGCTCTGTCCTGACATATGGGGATTAACATCCCTGGCCATGAGATCGTGTACTCTATACGTATCCAGTGTTGGGGACAAGATTCCCAGCTGGGGCCATCCTAACTCTAGTCCATACCGAGTTTCTGCTGCTCCCTCTAGGATACTGTGCTGTCACTAATCTGGTCTCATGCCGGTCTTCTAAAAAATTGGGATTTTTCAAAGGTACCTGACCACCTTTGCAAATTTGTAATGTGAGACAGTAGGGCAGCACAGTGGAACAAGGAGGTCTTACAACTAGTTTGGGACCCAGGGGCAGAAACCCACCAGTTGGTGGGAGATGAACATCCTGCAATGCCCCTTCTTGGAGGTCACAGCTCCAGAGGCACTCAAGGCATCCCCCTGGCATGCTGATCCCGGCTCTGAAGTGGGGAATTAGGACAAAAGTCACCCAGGCAATACCAGGCCAAGTGACAGACAGGGTGGGTATGAGCCAGGGGTACAGCTTTTGTAGAGAAAGGATAAATGGCTGGAGACAAGTTCATATTTATTTACTACTTTCATAGACACTTCTGTCAGAACAAGATCAGATGTGCTAGGACTCATTGTCAAGACGGTAGAAATGTGTGCAAGCTTTATTAATTGATAAAAAAATTAATACAGTCATGAGTAGGGCAAATTGAAACTAGGGTGAGTCAACTCATCTGCTAGAGTATATTGCAAAGCATAAATGGTAGTGCTAAAACACAAGTGCATGTCAGACATTAGCTAACCATATGGCATTTGTTATGATTGTAAGAAATTCCTGGTACATGAACTCAACTTGTTTTAGAGAAAGATTCTTTAAAAAAAGAAACTTTTTTTTCTCTTTTTCTTTTTTTTTCTTTTCCCCCTTAAGCTCTGCTGCTTTTCTAGCATAACATTTGCAGTCATCTTTTTATCTTTTGCCATCAGGACTTTAAAATATGGATCTTTTCGACCTTGGGAGTCCTGCTGCTGACCACTAGTAAGAGATCTGGCTTTTAGTACCCCAAACTATGGGCTGGTAACTATCAAACTTGGCACATTCTAACTACAGGGATCACAGGGTAGAAATGAAATTGCTGTTTTCTTTTGAAGAAATCTAGATAGTGGATATTTTCTCAAGATATATTTTCAGTCAACAGCTTATGAATGTTTTGTGAGAACTGAGCTCTGCAATACACAGCATGCCATCTTAGGAAATGTATATAGAGCCGCTACTGAGGTCCCACAAAGAACATGGCAATCAGAAGCTGCTCAACTTTTAGGTAAGAATAGATGCATAAAGCTGTTCTGGATACACAAAGAAACCTCAGTTTTATGCAAAATGTGCACTGGAATCCATTTTCCAGTTCAGCTGGCCTTCTGCCCCAGGCACAGGTGGCACCTTTTGCTTCTGCTGTGCACCTGCACGCAATGTTCAAAGACCAACTGGTTCTTGTGGTTTTGTAGTATTTCTGCTTATTCAGCTTAGTCTCTGTAGTATTTCTGACCCAGCAAAAAATAACAAACACTTTATTTTCTAGTAGTCTGTTCCAGGAGGACTTGTACCCAGTTTTTCACTTTAATAGCTCGGTTCTACATGAGCAAAACTAAATGGTTTTTTTTCCCCAATGTTTGTGTCTGGACTGTTTCCAGCGTTGTACAAGAAGTTCCAGGAACTTCTGAGCCTTCTCAGGTTTGCCCATTTGTGATACGAAAGAGTATCTTGCTTAGTGAGATTCAAGGTCTTTTGATGGAATTAGAGCTAATGGACATCTAATGCAGATTCCTAATTCTCACTGCCATTTGTGCATAATTCCTATAAAAATCAGAAAGAGTTAAAGATTTAGATGGCTGACGGAATTTGGAGTAATGTTAGTTATCATATCTCTTTTCTCTTGGATAAAGAAGAGATGCATTTCTTCTGACCTGGTTCCTCAATTGATTGAAAGTCACCAGGAAAAGCATGGGCTAGTATTGCCTTCACTGCAAATGCTTCTAGTTTGATAGCATTGCATCCATTCCCTCACACTGCAGAGGCAGAAACAAAATAAATTTATGTTCATCTTTGAAAATATCGAAAGCCAAGTTATAATTCTGTTAATACTGCAAGAATAAAGAAATAAATATTCCCTCACAAACTGCTAACTGAAATTTTGCCTCCAACACGTTTCTCAAGATGCAAACATAACCCAGAATTTTTTTTTGAGAGAAATTATGATTATCCTTGACTGCAAGTCTATATTATGTTCTTACTTTGACATAAATTGATATTGCAGAAGTTCTTTTATGAAATAATATGGCATTTTTCTCAAGAAATGTGATGAGAATCTGGGCCAGTCTGTCAAAATAACAGTTATTTGAACACTCAGCACTTCATAGTTACAACTTGATTTCTTAGCCAGAGCTGCTACTACAGTTTTGTTCTCAGTACAGGAAAATACTGTTGCTTCTTGGAAGCTGGCTGAACAAATTACTGTTAAATATCAACTTAATCATCCTTTGATCAAAATAAGTGGAAACGGTCGGTGACCCAGACTGACCCACCTAGATTTCATCCCAGCCTATCTTTGTTCCAGTCCTATCCAGTGAGCTAGAGAGGGAGTGTTTGTGTCCCAGAGCCAGCCTGCCCTCTGCACCGTGGTATCCAGCTGGGTTAGCTGCTGTGGTCCCCTGGTCCCCTTTCTCACAGCTTCCCAGTCACAGGGGCTGGCAGCCAGGTGTTACTGGTGGCCTCTTTGGTGCATGATTCCAGGTGGGACACAGGGCAGCAAACAGCCATGCCCTCAGCATGAACACATGTTCAGCAGAACAGCATGGAAATGAAACAACCTTTACCATTTGCTTTTATTAAAGTATTTTGATAGGTCAGATACACATGGTAGGGTTCCCAGGCTTGAATGCATGTTGGAAGAGAAAGAGGGGCAATGAGCTGGGACTGATACTTTCTGCATGCATGCTGTCATGTCTATCAGTGCTGCGTGTGGTGATGTTTTCTGCTGTAGAGGTCACTCCAGAAGTATTTCACAATCACATTTCAGTTCAGTAAGAAATATTCTAGAAACAGTTTCTCTATCAGCATGAACAAACAAAACTACTAACTGCATCTGTTGGACATTTCACAATGACCCTTCCAGTTTGATGTAGGCAAGCTCAGTAGCTGTCACGGACTGCAGTGTCAAACCTGCAGCTCCTAAACCACTCCCCAGTCATACACCAGTCAAGTAGCTCATGTGCTATGACCATACTGTGTGACTTCTTGAAAGGCTGTGCTCTCCTAGGAGTAATGTAGTCTGCCATGCAGTCCAGAGCACAGGCTCCATGGCAGACAGTGAGGCTAGAGGGGCTTTTGAAGCAGGTCTCACTGGTTCACCACAACCACCAGCCTGTCTGGGCAGTGCCATCCCTCAGTGGTATTGGTTGCCTGGGAAATCACTGTCACAGCTCACCTGGGAGCAGACCTCACAGCCCCTCCTCTTCACTTCGCTTTTCCAACATGTATAGTGTGGTGCATGACAATGTAATTTTGGAAGCTGATTATGATCAGAAAGTTTGGTCTCTTCTGAACGGCATTTGAGTAATTATGGTTTTGTTGGAGAGGGAATTGTTTTGTTTGCAGCCATTGTTGGAGCTTAGTGCTTTGCTGTTTCAGACTTACTTCCTGAGGGGAGTTCTTGATGCAAGTTAGTTTTAGGAAACTAAGGACTGCTATATTTTTCACGGTACTGTTAAATATTTGGGGTAAACTTAGCACTGAAGAATGGTTGTTAATAGCACAATTCTGCATATGATATAAATATATCTATGGGAACTAGTTTCAAATTGATGCTTGAAATTGTTGTTTGAAAACTCGTAATATTACACAACAGTTTTATGAATTTCTAAAATCTCTGTGTATTAACCCCATCAACCTGAGCAACTAAAGCAAAATAGTTCCAAATTAAGAAAATTTAGATTTTAATCTCTAAAAGTTTTGGGGGTTTTCTTTCTTTCAAAGAAATGAAATTATATTAAATCACATGAAAAATTAAAACATTGATATTGAAATTAATAAGTTAAGAAATTAACTCATTGAATTTCCAAAAGCTACATTTTGTCATTCTTTTTGTTCTATGGCATGTTTTTATCACAAACAGATTATTTAGATAGATGTTTAATAAAGTATAAGTAGAAAATACTTCTTTGTGTACAACTTTAACAAATAAGGTTATAGGAATCTTAATACTACTATTTTTTTAATTTCTTTGGTATTTAGATTTAATTTAATGTTAATTTAAAATTTTCATTTAATTGAAAGGCTAAAGCTTTGTAAGGAAGGAAATGCCTCTATGTATGAGACTATGTATATGTGCTTCAGGTTGCCAGGTGTCCTTGAAATGTTCCTAAACACATTTTGCTGATCCAGCAAGTTCTGTGTGGTATCTGCCTAATTGGAATAAGGTCTCATTATCAATACTTTTCACCTAATTACACAGATCACCACACTGGATGCAGTGTCATGTTGTTGTTGTTAAATATAATCACTAATAGGAAAGACCACTCAGTATGAGAAGTAAAAACTGACTTGTGAAGCTGGCTAATGGCATCTTGCTAAAACACACGTGTTTGCAGGGTTGTGGATATTACCTCGTGGAGTTTATGCATATTTCAGTGACCCCCCCCCGAGAACATTTTTGTAAATTTAAAAAAGTCATCTCCCAAAACAGTGAATTTGCTTCAGTATGTCAGCAGCTCAGGGTCCTCCCCTTTTACACCTCTAACAGACTCCCTCAGAGAACAACTCTAACCTTGACATCAAGCCTTTTTTTTTTTTTTTTTTTTTGAGTCAGGTCAGTTGTTTCTGCTTTTGCAAAAGGTGGAAAAATGCCCAAGTATGAAAGTAGACTGAATTTATAGAAAAATGTACTTACAGGTTTTCATTAAAACAAAACATATTGGCTCAGACCTGGTATGAAATTATCTGGTTTTTTTAATAAAGAGAGCTTTTTAATATTATTTAAGTAATATTCCCCAGGGGAAAAATAAATTTGTGGTTTAAGAATGCTTTAGTGCAATCTTAGTGTAAGAGATTTTGAAAACATTAAAAAAAACCCTGAGATTTGCAGCTAATTGAACACTACAGTTACCATTTCAAAAAATGTATTTCATGGAATCTCAGTCAGTTTTCAGGAGGCACCTCATGCAGAATTAATAAGAAGAGATGCAACTCTATTTTTACTTGTAGAGAATTTGGGCCCATTTCTCTTAGTGCCAGTACGTTCTTTACAATTACATGCATCAAGAAAATGCCTGTCTTTGAGAATGACCTGACTGTAGCTGGAGTCTGCATATTTTCTTTCTTTTCTTTTTTCCTTGATGTTTTTATGCTAGCCTTTAAAATATAATCACATATATAATAATTATAGAGGACACATGCAGAATTGATTGTGGCTTCTGAGCACAGAATGAACAATGTGAGTTAGTTTAAAAACTCAACATACAATAGAATAGACAATACTTACTTCACCAAATACTTTTCTAGTCCAAACTCCTAGGATGACTGTTAGTAATCTTGTTATATTATCTGACTATCTCAAATTCAAAGATTATTGAGCTAATATATTATAAGGGTTTCATCAGTGCCATTACACTCTGTCAGGTTAGTGCTCATGCTACAAAGCAATAACAGTGTCTGTTAAAAATCTGTTGTAAATTTTCCAAAGAGACATCAAATTTTTCTGAGAAAATATAAAAATGTATCTGTCCATGAAGCACACATATAGTTACTAGAACAATGTTTTGTGGAAAAGAACATACTTACAACTTCCGGGAGCACAATAATGACAAGTGCACTTCAATATAACTCTCTGTGTCATTATAGTCTAGACAGAGCTGGAGGATTTTTTTTAAAAAAAATAAAAAAACCCCCATGTTTCTGCTGACACCATATAAATGGTTTGCAGTGCAAGTTTGTGATTCAAAATATTTGCCAGCCAAGTGAGAAAACCTGTAAAGAAATAGGATCAAAACATCATCTGTGGTCATGTTGTATGTTTGCAGTCTCAAGTGCTGACAGCAACCTATAGAAAAGAAATGCATTTTTAATTTATTGTTCATGTATTTTTTTAGTTGTTTTCTGGGCTTGGTGGTTTGTTTGGCTTGGTTTTTGGTTGTGGGGGATTTTGGTTGGTTGGTTGAGTTTGGAGTTTTTTTACCTGAAGGAAATTTAGAAAAAGGAAATCTTATAATTCTGTTCATTCTAGATCTGCTAATCAGAATTCATTTCCTTTAAAATGCTTTTTCAGATCTTCTTTCAAGCAAAATATACATTATGTTGGCTTATGTGAGCTCTCCTGTGTGATGCAGCCAAGAGGCTGAGTATGCTAACATACTTGTTTAAAAACTAGGAGAGCTTGTGAGGTGGTCTTTGTGTGACAGCTGAAATCCAGGAGCTATGAATCTGCTTTCAAGGATGCTTTTCTTTGGTCATTGTGTGATATTTTGTGTCACTCCCCACATCTCAATAAGTAATTACTAAACTATGCCTATATTGACAAAGGCTGAACTAGTAAGACTCTTTGGAGAACAGGTGCCACTACCATACTTCAGGACTAAGGGATGCAAAATGATTGATTTCCTTTTTAGGCCAAGTGTTTGTAGATTGAACAGTGATGGCCTAAGTGATAACTACTGACATGGAAGGGAAACAAGGACAGGAGGAGATAAATGTTAGAACAGACCTTTGGTTAGTTGTGGAGGTGGCATCCTCAGCATGGAGCTGGAGGGTAGAAATGGAGCAGGGGCACAGAGAAGTATCTCTCTATTCTCGTCTGAACACTTTCCAGAGTCAAAAATTTGCATGCTTTAAAATTTGGCTCTAACTCATATTTTCATGAATTACTGAGGAAGAAAAGATTTTAAGAATTAACACTAGAAAAAAGTACCAGTGGGCAGAGCAGAAGCTGGGATCCTTTTCCTTTGCACTTAAACAGGCTGCCTGTAAGGGCACTCAGGATGGAGCAGAGCTTCTTTCAGTGACAGATTTGGCTGCCACATGAACGATGTTGCACTTTTCTTTACATAACAGGAGACCAGTTAAGTTCTTAAGATCACACTACGAATCTCCAAAACATATTTTCAATCACAAATTAAGCTAATTAATACAATACTATGACATGAATATTCATCAGCTCTGAG
Organism: Acropternis orthonyx; assembly: GCA_035583155.1. Classification (NCBI taxonomy): domain Eukaryota; kingdom Metazoa; phylum Chordata; class Aves; order Passeriformes; family Rhinocryptidae; genus Acropternis; species Acropternis orthonyx. The sequence continues at coordinate 24,225,482 of JAWWEU010000163.1, read as the reverse complement.
ACATGGAAGATAGATATGTATAAACCTGGAGCAATGTGTGTTATTTAAGAGCCAATCCTACTTGCTGTTTCCCTGCCTAAGAGATCCAGGTGTATTTTCCTTTCTGGGAATGAAATGCCTCAAAAAAAAAAAAAAAAAAAAAGGTAGACCAAAAGGTCTGAATGTTCAGGAATTTCCCTTCTACCTTCAAAATCTGTTTTGAACTGTATCCCTCTGGTCAACATATATGGATATAAATTGATATAAATAGGAAGAAAAAATTATTTATTAATTACTTGGTTTAATTTTATTTTTACCCATTTTCATTAATTCTAAAATACAGTTAATAACAAAAGTAGCATTGCAATTTTCAGCCGATAAACAAAAAGCTGCTGCTGAGTCTGCAAAACTGGCATTCAGAATATCGTATGGCAGCTTCTCTCAATTATTTATTTTCCCTTTTCAGGTTAATTTAGTATGTCTTAAACTGTGTCACTAGGAGTTTTTACAAAGTTGAAGTTAATTAAGAGGCACATAAAACTGTGATGTTAGTGTAAACCCCAGAAAACTGGAAGGATAACAACTGGCTCATTAGCTACACTGTCAGGAATGGCAACTTTCAGAGGATTGTGAATCAATTTAAGACACAGATGGGTACAATTTTTTCGAGAAAAAAAGGGTTTAAAAGTGAAAAAACCCAAAAGACCTAACCTGAATAGAAATGCTTTTGCTGCTGAAGGGGTTACTGCACTTGTCTTTGGTCTGAGGTTTAAACAGCCTCCCAGAGCTCTGGAATCCTGGTGGTACTGTGCTAGTGGAAAAAGACATCCACCAAAACAAGCAAAAATGACTGAAAGCAAAGTTGAAATAGAAAATTAAATAGTCTAGTTCACTGTCCAAACTGAGTCAGGCACATGGAGGAAATGCTGCAAATACAGGTAGGAAAAAAGCCCTTTGTGTTTTTCCTTGACAGTATGCCTTTAATATAAACTAAAACTATCTTAGGTCTTTAATCAGTGTTTTCTAAAATGGTTCACTGAAGCTATGACAAATTCTAATAAATTCTAGCATAGGCTAAGGACTGCAGAATCTACTGCAGAGAAGTTATGGATGGTGTATATTTCCATTGCTAATTCCTTTCTCAGATCAGGTGGTTCAAAGCCCCAGGTCCGATGCGACTTTGAACCACCTGATCTAGTGAAAGATGCCCTGTCCTGTGGCAGGGGAGTTTGGAGAAGATCTTTAAAGGTCCCTTCTAACTCAGACCATTCTGCAATTCTATTCTTAATACTGCCTTATTGTTTCTGCTGGAGGTATTTGAGTTACTATCGAGAAAAACATGAAATCTGGATTTGCAGACTGATAGATGTACAAGATCTCTCTTTCGCACTTTACCTTGTCCAGGCCAAATATTCATAAATACCAGAACAGAGTCTGTGACAACTCCAAACTCCAACTATGGGGATTGCAATGTGCCGAGAAATACTTACTTCACACAACCACTAAGTGAATTTTAAATGGAATAAATCTGTCATGTGTGGACATAAGGACAAAGTAGTTTCTTATGTTTTATGGCTTTTTAGGCAGCATTCTCCTTAGCTGGTGGATAATAGGATTTAAAACCCCCCCATATCCTAACTATCCCCTGAATTATGGGTATAGTGTTGGTTTCTGCTACGTTCTGTGCAAACCCACTGTCCTCAGACAAGAAGAGGAAATTTTTGTCAGTCCATCTTTCCCTGTTTGGCCAGATTGGTCACAGTGTTGGTGACAGACTTAAAGGCAGTGTGAAGAACCCTAGCACATGGCGTACGGAGTAGCAATAAATGATGTAAAAGGTCCACCCTTCCTTTCTGTCCCACCCCTCACCCCGCTTTGAAATTTTCAGGGTCTGCATCTGGAACAGCTTGCTCCTCATTTCAGTGGCTCAGGACAAAGCCTTGGGGGTTTGATATGGTGACAGCCTTGTTGCACTGTTGGTGCAGTAGCAAGAAGCATTGGTCACTCCTGTGAGTGACACAGCCCTAATTGGCAAAAACTCTGTTGGTTGCATTTTCAGTAGGCAGAGCAAATTTCTGTGTTCCTAGGAATTAAATCTTATGTCTGTATCTGTCTGAATATATAAAAGAAGACATTTGGCAATTTTACCAGAATCATAAACTATATATATAACATTGATAACACTAATTGTTACTTGAGGGATTTATTAGCCAAAGTAGTTACTTTACTTGAGTACCCAGGATTCAAACCTCACTGACAAGTTCTGCTTGCATATAAACCTCAGGGGTTATGAAATCTTATTAATTGGGAAAGTGTAAGACACTGTTAAGCCATGAATGTAACGAAGATGTTTCTAGTAATACACTCCTGGGATACAGATCTGTGCATTTCAATAACTGAAAACTTTGTCTGGCAATTCCTGTTCTGTGAGCAATTACTATTTAATTCATACCACTGAGCTTCCTCAATCAACAAATACAAGTGTGATGAGGTCATGGGACAAATGAGTACATTAAAGATCAACAGAACATGTAGAATTTTTCATATTACTCCACGTATGAGAGAGACAGACAGTGGGAAAGCTATTCCATATGTCAAGACTCAAGACATGCACCATTTTTCCAGCAGCTTAATTATTTAGCTCCATAAGCTTTCAAACATTCAAGTGAACACCTGTCAATGTGCAGGTGTGATATTCAGCTGTTTTGTAGTATAAACTGTGATTCCCAGGTATAGCAATGCTGGCAGCCTCACCATCATTTAAATGCAATGGTGAGCTCTTCTCCACTTGTGACCAATGGAGTCACAGTGAGGCACTGCACGTCTTGGCAGGTCTGCTGTTGGCATGCTTCACGCTGGGATTATTTTAGATTTACTGCAATGGATGTGTTATTTTCCATTTGTTAACACTTGGGGACTTGCAACTCTGACAACTGAGAAAAATACACTCATTTATATGATGATTACTCTTGTTTTCTCCGATGTAATCTGAAAACACACTCTCTTATCTGTCCCTCCTCTCTCATGCCTGCATGGTCCTAAAATCAGCAATAATTGCAGTACTAATTGGCTGATGCTTTCTTTGGCAGCACGGAGACTACTGGTATTTTCTACTACAGTAAATTCCAGATGTGAAAATAAAGATAATCCATATCTTCTTAGTAACACAGAAAAAAGCAGAATTATAGCAAAATATTTTTTTTTTAACTTTAATCACACAAATTATTTCACAGCTGTTTCTGGCATGAGTAGGTAAGTTGAATTAGTACAACTAAAACCCATTGAGATACTAAGAGTGTAGTGGTACATTGAGCTACCTTAGAGAGCTGGTGCAGTGTCAGCTGAAATACATAACCAGAAGTGAGTCTTGTGCATGTGTCTTTGTGTCCTAGTACTCAAGGTTCATGTGTAACAATAATAAATATCTGATAACAATTAATTGTTTATTTGATCTGGCACAACAGAGAGCATGCAACGGATTTAAGAAATTAAAATTAAATTATAAAAAATGAAACCACATGTAAATCAGTATTTTCTCTTTGATTTCATATTTCTGTCATTCTCTTTCATATCCCTAAAGGCCATCTCATAGTGGGGTAGTTAATAAACTTTTTTTAAATAGGTTTTTGAGTTATTCCCTTGCTTTATATTGTTAGGTGAGGATCTGGTGACTCCTGTTTATGCCTTCATCATCCCAGGGACTGGCCAGTACAGGGAAAGATCCAGCCCTGACCTGAATGGAGAGAGTTGCCACAGGACTGTATTAGAGTTGCAGGAGTCCCTGTATTGCCATAGGAAGGCATTAATTACTAAAATGAGGATTTCCATCCCACTAGCCCCACAATAGGTTTGTTCCTGGAATTTACTGTGCTTTTTTGAGGTAACACTTTCAAACTGAATTTAGTGTTCTTGAAAGATGGGCTGGACACACTGCAGTGATGCTACTGAATACCTGCATGGAGTTGAAAGTGTCACTTTTGAGCTACTAATCACTAAGTGGCTTGGGCTATGATTTCACTACAAAAGCTTTTCTTTCTGCATGGTTGCATAACAGTTATGATCACTATAGAAATTCAAGCTATAACAAGAGGAAATAAAGGCTTAATGTGAGTCCCATAATAGAGTTTACTTTATTTTCCTTTGGTCCACGAGAGCTTTAATTTGCTGACTCTTATCTCACGCTGAAAGATTCCTCTTTTCTGCAGGCTCTGGGGGTAGGGGAGGATGACAGTTCTGAGGGAGCTGCCTGCAGGCATCATTTCTCAGAAGTTCCTGTGGTTGCAGTTTTACCTGTTATTTCGATGCCTAGCACCAGGAGTTAAAAGAAACCCCTTTGTCTCTGAAGGTCAAATAAATCTTCTTTGCAGGTGTTATTTTGCTTCTGTCTTCAACATGTGAAACAGAAGCCTCTGTACATGCTGGAATCCCCTGGCACAATTTTCTGCCCGGCAAAGTCTTGCAGGCTTCCTGTTTGACTTCCCCTGTAAAATCATGAGCCTCTGCAGCCTCACCCTCTGTTAAGCTGGCAGGATTGTCTTCTGCTGCAGTCTCCACGGTTTTCACTAATTCTGCTGTTTTCCTGACACTTTTAAGATTTCCCCTTGGTGCTTTGTTGAGCAGCACGTGCACCTCAACTGAATCTGCTTGAAGTCATTAAGCCAGAGAGAGAGCACTGAGCACAAGCAATGGAGAGCCAAGGAATATTCCTCTCTTGCCTTTTGTGATTTTAACTGAATTCCCTGTAAACCACACATCCTTGATCCTTTCCCAGTAAGCTTCCAGCCCTCCAGCAGCTACCATCATTCTTTGACTTGTGTTGAACTTGTTGGGTTACTTACATTAGCCCCTGAGCCGAGATTTTCTAGGCCTGTGAAAAGTTAATTTTCTTTGTGAAAGTAAAAGGGAAGTATTGCTTCATACTGCCCTTTTCTTGCCCATTTGAGTGGTCAGCTCTTTGTGTGCAAGGCTTCTCAGGGAAGTTACTACTATGGCTGTTCTAAAAAGGCTTTTAGGTTCTTTACTGGCCAGAAGAAAACTTGCTCAGAATGGGCCTCCCCCAGCTTGTCATCTCATGAGTCAGAAGAGTTCTTAGTTCTCTCTGGTGCAATCAGTCATGTTTCTTCTTTCTTAGTACCTGTAGGACTTTCTTTTCATTATAAATGTTATTCTTGCCTCCTTTATGTCCCTTGCCAGGATTTCGACTTACTCATATTCAATATTTGTACTGCACTTCACGTTTCCAGAACACCCTGAAACTAATGAACTCACCACAAAGACTTTTACTGACATTTTTACAGAATTGTCAGTGACAAACCTGAGGTTATAGTGCAAGAATTCAGTCTGATATTTTGATATTGCTCTTTAAGATAAGCACGAGCATCATAAACTACTGCAGCTGGCTTGGAGGCATTCAAGAGAAAATGAAGCCTTTACTCTGGTCCTATCAGAAATGTTTCAAAAGCTATTTGATGCTGTTTGTCCTCTGTTCCCAGTAAGAGTTTTTTGCAGTGCAACATGTTGCTCTTCTTCCATTCTCTGTTTATCAAACCCATCTAGTTTTTGGTTTGCACTATATGTCTGTACCAAAATGCTGTATTGACCAAGGGTCAGTGTCTCACTCTGAACTTCAGTATATTGATTTCAGGAGGTTGGCTGGTTCTTTTCCTTGGTATAGCTTAGACTTTCTGATGGTTTAAAGCAATGATTTTTTTTTTTTTTGTTAGTACACATTTTACATCATAAACAAAAGTTACCCATGCATTCCATCCCTTTGGCCAAGGTCTAATCAAGACTCTTATACCATACTTGGTCTTGATACATTGAGCATTAGATAGTGTTGTCAGACAGCATTCCAATGCATGACTTCCTTGACAGTGGTTCATTCTTCTGATTACTTCTGAAGGAACCATAAGCATCCAGAGCTGATCTTTTCCTTCAACTACCTCTGACATATTTATTGACTGTCATCACGTTCCACTCCCCTCCACCCTCTCCTCTGTAGCCCCAACAGCTCTGTTTGTCCACCGTGTTATTTTACAGAGTTCGGGCAGCTCACTGTGACTAATTTTTCAGCCACTGTATTAGCACATTGCAGCATTAAATGTACATCAATTACTTTTTAAGGAATTTTCTGTGGGTAAAATATTAGAAGAGGAGAAAGGAGTCATTATGTTCAAAAGCACTGTTAACCACCTGTCAAAGGAAAATTCACCAATGCACATGGGGTTAAGGGTAAATGTGAGACTATGTGAACTAACACCTGGTTCTTTCCAATGCATGTGGGGTCAGCAGCTTGGGTAACCCTGGCACAGAAAGTTGCTTTTTGTAATTTTTTTTTTTTGTCTTCTTTTAGACAACATAACACAATCTCTGCAACATAGTCTGAAAGCAGGCACTGAACCCACAAATAGGATCTTTGCAGCAGTGTTCAATGGTTGGGTAATTTAAGCAGAAGACAACAAGCACAGCTGATGGGATTTGGTTGCTTCATATGTCTGTGTTTCTGCAGGACTAGAAAGCACAACTGCTCATACTTTGGCTGCTCTTGTGCTCTCACCTTGTCATGTGAATTGGACTTTATGCTTGCTGATTTCTGTGATAAAAACTCCTGATGTTTTTGCATTTTGCTAGTTACAACCACCACTCTTTGCTTAATTGTGCTTGGCAGCTTTCACAAATACATTTAGCCATCTGTGGTTGTAGACCAAATACATGCTTTTTCTTCACATGTTATCATCAACATTACTGTGACTAATCTTTAGGAATGGTTCCTGCATCATTCTAAATAAACAAAAGGGAGTAGTTGTAGCTTGCAGCTATCAAAATTCTTCTGTGGTTTATTTAGTAAGAAGTGATATGTTCTTACTGATTCATACCGTGGAAAGAGGAGTACTGGAAAAACCCCATTACATTAATGGGTTGTACAGATCCCCACTGTGATCTCTTGCAAAATTAACACAGGCAGTTTGTAATGGCTTTCATTGCCATGGCAGAGCAAGAGATACATCTTTAATAATCTGTTAAATGATGTAGTTTAAACCTATGCTTATGTTAATCCATTGTGATCGGGGAAAAATCACGTTCTTCGGTTCATCTGAAAGAATGCACTGGGTCTGGGGAAATGGAACAGATTTGGAGATTGTTTGTAGTTAATGATGTTTGTTGATTCAGCTAGGACATTACTACAGGCAAATTCATCCTAATTGGCACTCAATTAGGGAAGAGCTCTGGAAGTGTTTTAATTTGATGAGGTACTTTTGGCCTTATTTCTATATTTAACATTTTACCTATTTTGGAGACTAAAGTATTTTTTATGTACAAAAAACCACAACTATTTACTTACAGGCATAAAGATGGGGCAGAATATATGTAATATGTATATCAAGACAAAAATAGTATAATATTTAAGTCATTCTCTTCTTTTAAAACATTACATGACCAAAATGTACTTGTTCACAATGAAATTACTTCAAGTCTAAAAATTAGAAGTTCAAGGCAGGACAATTATACTGGTATGCTTGTATCAAGAAGGAAGAGAGGCTACATTTATACAAAGCCCTTGACTTCCAATGTCACAATTACCTAAAGTGAACTACCTTTTTTTTCTAACAATTTACATCAAAAGCAAGGAAATCAGCATGTAGAGGTGTTTTCTGGGGACATTTCATATCATCACCATATGTCACAGTCACAGCTGTGACATTGACAGGGAAAGACAGAGATACTGCTCTAGGCCACAAGAGATGTAGGGCTTTCTTGACATGCAAAGAGAGGATCATGTGAAAACTACACGTGTTTTGTAGCCCAAAAGTAGGAACGTGCTAGGAGGTTGTTGCCTTGTCTTCCTCTCAGGCATTTGTGATGTAACATCATTTTGTTTCTGTTGCCTTGTCCTTCTGCAAACTGAGAGTAAACTCTTTTGCGTCTGAGCTGAGCTGTGGCTGTTTCATCTGAGCAGGTCACTAAGTAATGCTTCAGTGAGAATCTGATTTCTCTCTTCTCTAGCAAGGGCAAATGGTAGAGATTGTGAGAGTCAAGGGTGAAGGAAACAGCAAATTCTCTTCCATGGCCCAACAGCAAGCATGGTACAACTTTCTAGCTTAGGAAGCATCCTGAATAACAGTCCGTTGCACAGGTGGTAAACAATGTAGTCATTCCAGGTCTGATGCTACGTGTCAATAGCTTGTGATAATCCTAGAGGATCTGTGTATCAGTAGCCCATAAAAAGTGGTGCTAAATACTGCTACCTACTGTCAGCACACTGATACCAAGCATAACAATAAGGATGGAGCTGTGAGTCAGAGCCCATCATACAGATACTGTGTCAGACCTAATAGTATCCAGTGGGAAATAAGCTTTTTGACAAATATACTGCAAATAATTTAAGTACTTCTTCCTCTTGCATTGTCTTCGAATTGTAAGCATCCAGTGGTTGCACATACCTGCAGTAGGAAAGGCTAAATGCTGACTCAGTGTTACAGTGACTGTAGGATTCACAGCACTTGACTGAAACCAGACCTGTAATACACACCTGTGTACCTGGTTCAGCATATACTGAACTGCTGGAGTATAACCACTCTGCATTTCAGTCCATCCAGAAGCAAAGGTAACAAAGTTTCCCATGGTGTCCTGCACCAGGTGCTTTGCTAGTTGGTTTGGCCCGTTCTTAAGCTGAGAAGTTACGAAGCACTGCCTTTACCTCATGACAGTCTCTATTACTTGGGACCTGAGAGAGCTGCCAGAGAGATGTCAGAGCATCTTCAGGTTATGAGAGGGAGTTGCAAGAATAGGATGTACCCTGAATAACTTTCTTCTAAATTGTTGGCAACTTTGGCAGCACTAACTCAGATAATCTGGTAGTATTCAGGTGCACAATCTTTCTTTCGGTCTGTGTTAAGGAATATGAGATTCTTTCAGAGTTGGACTCCATGGGGCTGTTTTACTGCCAAAAGCCAAAGGCTCTATTTTCAGTGGATTTGTGAAGGCACATATACTTTGGAATAGGTTTGGAATTGGAATTTGATCATTGTTAATACTTTTTATCTTTAACATCTGGACTAAATTTGACAGTTTGGTTTCTAAATCTTAAGAGTCTGCTTTAGAGAGAAACTCCCACTGTTTTCAGTCTTTCACGTTTACTCAGCTTCCTAAAATTTGACCCCTTTCATTTGGGAGCCTGACACTTGGCTCTCAGCTTTCCAGTGTCACTCTGCATTTCATTAGCACATTAAAAAAAAAATCTTTTTATCAGTTCTTTCACTGAGATCTAATAACTTTTTTCAAAACTCATAGACAGATTTTTAACTAATATTTTAAATCTGGACATGGTTATAGCTTCTGTTTCAAAGCAAATAAAAATCAGCATTTCCAAATTTTTGCATGTGGTGATAGTGGATCTTCTTATAGTGTGATAATCATTGTGGAGTGTTGATTTTCTCACAACAGAAAAGTAATAAGTTAGCAAGCATCATTCAGTATTACAAAGTAATGCAAATGGATGCATGATAAGTTTTTTTTATCTTTTTCCTTAGCACAAAAAAATGCATTTTTCCAGTGTGCAAGGTCTCGGGAACAAGCCCGGTTACCTGCCATCTTTCTTATGAAAGAGATGTAGCTCCAAGCTATGTGCAACACTAATTCTCCTTCTGAGGGCAGAGGTTATATTCTTTGCCTTCTTACAGTAGGAATATGAAGTTTATTTGAAAGTTTGAGTGTTGCTCTTTCAGCACACCAGGTCTGTCTCTGACAATGGTGCTCCCCTGCCAAAGCATGCTGTGGTGTTCTTGCCCAGATATCCCTCCATAGCCATGAGATAATGGGACTTGGAAAATCCACCTCCCTCCTTTCCTTAACCTTATTTTATATCAGACAGTCCCAATGAAGACAGACTACTCATGTCACCATTCTGAAAACATTCTGCAAAATCTTTTCTTTAATGTGTGAAAAAAGAATTTATGATACCCTCTTCATCAAGCAATGTATGTGCTGCCTTAAATTATACTTTGATAGATTTCTGAATGGAATGAGTAATTAACAGGCCCCTTATAGAAGCTTTGTAATAACCAGTAACATCAAAGGGTAGGAATAAACCAGAAAAATAAACCAATAATTAAACCAATAAGTCTTTTAAACATAAGTGGATTAAAAGCTCCTTTGAAAATAAGCATGTGTGCTAGCCAACATCTAAATGATGGACTTTGTCCAAGAAACTCATATGATGCTGAACAGAAGATGCAACAAATGTCCAACACACAAAGGGATTAGTCTTGGTGGTTTGTGTGATAAGAAATACATACTCTGTCTGGCAAACATTCAGTAGCAAAAAGGCCTTGTGGTTTGAAAACATGCTGGTCAGGCTTGTACGTTAGTGAGTAGTGTAGATCAGTAAGAGCAGATCTGCAGAGCAGAACAGTTGCTGCTGAAGACCTGACATCCTTATTATATGCATTTTTCTTTGTTTCATTTAGACTCATCTGAACTGATCTGGTGTGATGAATCTCTGTTGCTGATGGGAATACTGTGGATTCACTGCTGAAGGATATCTTGTTTTATCCAGTTTGTGTACTTGGACACTGCTATGTGAAGCAAACATGAGGGCAGCAGGGACTACAAACAGGCTCAATTCGAACCATTTATCCCCATTTGAGCTAAAGGAAGAACACAGAAATGCTCTTCAGTGAGAAAAAAGGATAGGGAAAAACGACCTTGAATATTTACTGTTCTTGGGATGTCTTATTCTGCATTACACTTTCTCATTGTGGAGTATAGCTGCAACCTCAGTTACCTGTGTTGCTTGAATTATGCATGGGGGAAACACAAGTTTTTATACTTAAATGCCATCAGGACTGGGCTCAATGTAAGTTATATTCTACTGCTACATGGCTGAAACACAAAGATTTTCTCATGGGCCACTGTCAGCTACTGGTGAGGGGTGCAGTCTGTGCTGTGCTCTGGGCAGAGGCATGCCCAGTCACCACTGCACTGCACAGGGACTGTGCCTATAGACACAGTGAATTCACAGTCATTTTCCATGTCAGAGCTGAAAGCCTGTCAGGAACTATCAATATACATATCAGTATTCTGTAAAAATCTGAAACAATGTGGCAGGACTTTATTTTTATATACTTGATTTTGACAGTGCAAACTTTGGGGTTTTTTTAAAGGGTATTATGGTATTGATATTCCAAAATTGACATTGTATCTATAAGTAAAACTATATGTGTTATACAAGACTCAAATGACTGGATAAATGTTGCTAAGTGCCGCTTAGAAAATTAAATGCAGATCTGGAGTACACCCACACACAAATAAACATACTATCTGCTGGGAGTTCTTTTTTGTGTTTAGCAGAGAGCTATAAATGGATATTTGAATAGCGATTTCTATCACTACTTTATCTTATGTTTAGATCTTTAAATTTACAGAAATCACAAGCCCTGTTTACTCTTGGATACCTGAATACATTCAAATAAATTTCTTACAGCCTTGTGCAAAAAATGAAATTGACAATCTTCAGGAAACTTTCTTAGGGTAGTCCACCAAAATTGTGGAGTTTTGGGTCTGTGAATGACCATAGCCATGATTTCAAAATGAAAATAACAGTGCCAGGTTACTAGGATCCACACATGGAGCATGGTTGCAGCCAAATGTGTTATTTTGGTATATTTAGTTCAAAGAGATCTAGATAAATTCCGGACAAAACTTTGCCAATAAATGAGCCGTTTCAATTTCAGGACAAAGCTTTGCTAGTAATGAGCCACTTAGCATGTAGCCCAGCCAGCCTGTAGTTGTGAGTCATGTACTACAGAGATACTCAAAGAGATTCTTTGGTTTCTTTATGAGCCAAATGTGCTTTTCAGTCCTTCCTGCAGCAATTCTAGAGCTTGTATACTTTGAGAAGTAATTTTAGGATGGTCCCAAGGAGTCCAGATGAAAATAAATCTTTCTGAAAACAATAAGTAAGATTGCTCAGTAATGTTTTCCACTGCATTTGGTTTTTGCTCCATCAGTGAAAACTTGCAGATAGTTCCTGCAGTGTTTTCTCTAGAAGCAGTTTGGTGCTTTCTTCTTCTGTTTGCTGCTTCTCTGGTTTTGATATTTCTGCACCGTTTATGAAAGTCCACGGAATTTCAATATCAAGCACAACAAGGTAACTATTTAAAGTGTAGATTTTTTCCCTCACTATCTTTGTTCAAAGTATGGCCAAGTATCAAGATGAGTTTGCAGTTCTGATTTTTATTCCTTCAGTTCAAAGTCTAAACTTTCTTAAAATGTACGTACTTACACTGACACTTGTCTTACAAAGTTTGCCTTTGATCAGCCAGTGCTAATATACAGAGTATGACACAAGTTATCATAATTTTATTCAGCAACTAGAAATGGCAATTTAGGAGAGAAAAGAGAAGGATTTATGCTTTGTAAAAATATACACCCTGTATTACTGTATTGTGCATTTCCTAAAGTAGGAATACCTGGGAGAAAAAGAATGAAGAAAAGTGTTCATGAGTGCCTGAAGGAATTTAGCAAATCAACATGTATCACCTCTAAAATAAAAATGCCCTTATATCAATCTGTTCTATTTTACCTGTATTCATAGTTTTATGGCAGAAAGCTCGACTGTCTACCCCTGGTTTTGGTGATCATGGGTATGTTGGGCCAGTGTAAGGAATAATATAGCTGACGACGAGGCATTTATGAATACACTTAATTATTAGAAAGTATTAAGAAACAAAATGCTCTTAAAAGTATGAAATCATGAGTGTTTGTCACAGACATTTATTTATGCTAAATTAAACTTCTCTAAACCTTTCAAATTTAAAGCAAGGCTATCATTCCTAATTCTTCCTTTGAACATTTAAACTTCCTGGAAAGCCTAAAATGTATGACATGGCTAGCGAGAAAAAAAAAAAAAAAAAGGCAGTATCCTCTTGCATTTCTCAAAGTGACTGAAAATTTATTAGACTGACTGAAAGCCATGATAGGAAGTGGTTTGGGGACAAAATGTCCTTTCAGTCATTGTTCAGAAGTCACAAGATGGGTGTGGGTGGCAGCTCAGGAGAGGAGGCTCTCAGCTCTGGAAGGGTAGTGATGAGCCAAGACCGGTTTTAGCATGCTTGTAGTGCAGACCAGAAACCTTTACTAAGTACTTAGAGAAGGCTTTTGGTGATCTTGGCAGATCCTGGAAGACACTGTAGAGAACAAGGAGCAAAAATGTTCCCTGGAAAGTCACAGGAGGGAGGAGCACGTGGCCAGTGCTTAGGGAGGAAGGGCATGGGCTTTCCTGCATTTCCTACTGAGTGCTCTGCAATGCGTTAGTATCGAGAGTGACACTTTGTGGTGTGGTCCTGAGGCCAGGAGAGAGAAGGGGGAGGTGGACTGCTATACATGCGGACACAGAACACCTGTGTGTACCATCCCCCAGGACTGGCCATGCTCAGTCTCCCCTCTACACCTTCCAGGGGTCTGCAGCCCAGCATGTTCCTTTGTCCTGCATTTCATGGCACCCAGGGATGTGCAGTTCAGCAATCTGACTTGCAGAGTTTTTGTTCTGGGTTGTACTACAAGTTCATTTGATGAATATGGACTCATATGCGTGCATGTTTTGCTGTGTATGAAAAAATGACTGGGCATGAACTAAACCTTCTTGTATTGATTTGCAATTTCTGTGGTCTGAAGGGTGTTGTACTTGCAGACACAGTCCCTATCCTGTCCCCAGGGAGGGCTGGGTAGAAAACTGAGCTGGATATCAATGGAACAGTAGGGGGAAAGGAGCCCTCCATGAGGAGCCTTGCTGCTGAACCCATAGCTCTTGTCCCAGCTGGAGGTTTTCCATTCCCGTGGCTCCATTTTTATATAGAAGAAATTTTAATAATAATGCCTTGAGTTTGTAAATGCATAGGTCACAATTACACATAGAAAAGAGGGAAGGTTTTTTCTGCTGTGCCTGCTGCATGGTGATAGTGTGCTCTACAACACATCTGATCTAGGAAAGGTGTAGGTTTTGTGTATGCATTGTAGGATATACAGATGAATGAATACAGCTGTGAATCAGTTGTCTCTTCTGTTGCCTTCTGCTCTTTAAGGTGGAGATAGGCCTGTTTCACTAGATGCAGAAACAGGGAAACCAAACACAAATCGCATGATCCAAGAGCAAAACTCCTTTCCCTACACCAGGGAAAGCATCTCCATGGTATCAGCAGGGTGAAACACACTCCGGGCTGCACTACACAGGGATGTGCACTGAATACAATTGGAAACACCTAAAAGATGAGTGGCCCTGTCAGCAGAGGTGGCCCCACAGGGTCCCGTGGGTGCCTGGCACATGCTGAGGACCCACCGAGGATTACAGGGGCCTGTTGTGGGCGTGCTGAGTCAGCAGCAGCTGAATGGTGTCTGTCCCAGTCCATTCCTGAATTGCCAGCCTGAGCCTCAAGCATAGATGGTTTTCTAGAAAGGCAATCAAGCCTGCATGTGAATGAGGGTAATGTTCTCTCTCTGACCTTTTCAAGCTCCCAGGAGAGAATTGAATCCCTGCCAGGGGAAGGGTTTAAGTTGACATGACAATTCTGGGATTAGGCAGCTGTCTGCCAAAGCTTTTGGTAACCTAAACTGCATCTAATTCCATTCATTTTCCTGTCCTGGGTCCTTCAGGACTGCTGTTAAGAAAAGTTTTAAATTAACTTTATTTTCATCCTCTATAAAAGCTGCTGTTTCTTCAGTGTTTGCACTGTTCTAAATGTATAAAATCAATCTTGCTGTACAACTAGAACAATTCCAAAGGGGGCAAAAGAGTCTTTTCTGTGTCTCCTGAGGTGTACAGATTTCAATGTCCTTGCTGAGACAGTCAGTGAGGAGTTACCACTCTGCTGGGGAGGAAGATCCCTGCCGACTGGCTAGGGCAGAGCCAGACACCTGCAAGGAAACTCGGTGCCTGAGCCAGAGCCATGGCTCATGATCAGGTTGTTCCCTGTCCTCCTTGTGTCTAGTGCTGATTTAGCATGCAAGAGAGGCACACGTGAATGATGAGCACATGCTGTGTACTGCTTGCAGGTTTTAATGTACTTGCTACAGAATTAGAAGATCTGTCTCCGTGCTGTACTCTGATTTGCATGCCAGATTGCAGGCTCTATTGCCTTCTTTGTTTCAATAGCAGAGATGTCATAAAGAACTCTAGTTTAAAATAAAGTAGTTTATTTTCTTTCTTTTGCTTAAAATATGGAAAGAATCTATGAACAAGTATTTTCTAATGCTTTTATTTTAATGCTTTTATTTTTCACTTATGCATTAATTCTTTTTCAAGTTACAAACATGACGCAGTTGATTGAACTTTTCTGAATTGCTTTTGCATTTTCTGTTGGCAAATAAAAAAGCCCAAAAGAGACAGCATGGCATGGTAGCCTGTGCAATAGCCGTGTACCAGAGCAGATCTATCACCAGCTGCCTTCTCTCTCTGTTAAATGATACATAACTGTAACTCTTACAGAAGTTAGAAAACCTTAAAGTGCTAGAGTCAACAGCTGTAGTAATGGCAGATTGTATGTGGTTCGTCAACACAAGCAGCTTGGATACTGAAGCCTTTATTGCGAGTGTTGCCTGGGAAACCTGTGTACAGCACACTGGGTTTGTAAAACCCACCATATGGACAGAGCATCGCGTCATATGTAAGGAAAGAGAAGAGATTTCCTACCAGTCCTTAGCCAGGATAAGAAGAGGGTAACTGTGAAACCACGGCATGTCATGATGACCAGAATCACAACCACATGCAAGCTTTGTGTATCTGGTGTGCAGCTTGAACTGTGGACAGTCCCTTTTATTACAGACAATCACTTACTGATGTTTTCTTCATGAATGCTTAATGCAATATATAATTAGACATGGCAAGCAAATGCCAGATCTGGAATTAAGACTTGAGCTTTCCTGACTTTCAGTTTAATGCTCGTGTTACCAGACTCTGGAAAGGTTTGGCACAGGTGGCTGAGCACCTTGGCTGGCACAGGGAGCAGCTGGAGCCTGCGGCTTAGTGCTGTGCTGAGCTAGGAGGCAGGGCTGGAGCAGTCACTGCCAACTGGCCCCTGCTACGTCATTACCAGGCAGGGCAAAGTCTTGGTGTTGTACTGTTGAAAGTAACGTAATTTTAATGCTTCTCCTGTTTAATTTTTTGCTCAGTCAAACAACCAGTCTGTCTAACACAGTAAGGAGTGAAAAGAACAGGAAAAAGTGGAGTGGGATTATTCCTCATGGGATGATGCTGATACACTTGTTTTTTCTATTTTTTAAATCTCTGAATATGCCAAGATGTCACAAATGCTATTAGAAAGAAAAAAATATATATACACTCTATGTTAAAACAGACTTGAAATATTAAACCCTATTTTTATATTTCCATAGCTGTAACCTGTACTCCCATTCACCCTGACAATGTGAAGGCCATGGAGAGCTACATCACAGATTTAGGTTTCCTTCTGAAAATGTTCTGTGCCACTGCTCATCCATGTGTAATCAAGTTTGGCATGGGATAAAAAGGTGTTTATTTGTATTTAAATGCACAAACACTTTAAAAACATGTATTTTGAGGTTGACAGATTCTCTTGGTAAGTATGTGAGCAGTACTGATTATTGATCCAGATATTTTTCAAAATCAGGCTATTTATCGTTTCTTTTAAAAAAAACAATTTTAGAATAACAGGACTTTCAAAGCTTTTTTTTAAAACCATATTTCTGACTGATTTTGTTTGCCTAGTGAGCTGCAGTCAGTTATTAACAGTACCTTCAGTGGGATGCATATTTGGACAGAAGTCCTTAACTTGTCAAAGAGAACAGAACCACAGAAAGACAATCTAATAAATTACAACTCCCTGAAAATAGTGCTTTGCTGTGAAAAAACACACCTTAAATTTAAAGCTGACTCAGAGTAGCTTGTTTCAGGTCATGACAATATATCACCAAGGTTTCAGGAGTGCTGAGATATGTTATTAAAAAAAAAAAAAAAAAGAAAGTAGTGTCAGAATGTTTTGAAGAGCTCAAAATGTCCGATTCTTCTTGCAGTTCTGCTTGGAAATATTTTCTGAAAGTGGAACTTGTCACAAAAAGGAAATTCCAGGGCTTGTTTATCTCTAAACTCAAGCCATCCTGCGTACACAGAGTGACCTGGAAAATTAATCAGTTTTATTAACTATGTAAAATCTGCAAAGTGTCTCTTCTGCAATTGCTTCCTCCCTAAAGGAACAGCACATTTTCATGTTGCTTTGTTACTGTGACAGTTTTGTTCTAATTATAACCGATCAAATTCAGATACCTTAATGGCTTTGCAACTACTAATTTTAATAAGAACTGAGCGCACTGTGAACATGTCACAGACTACACAGTCAACCCTTCTTCTGTGAGCTGCTGCTCAGAGGAAATAAAGATGTTTAAATCAGGGGAATTACCCAAAGAGCAAATATTGATCCACTGTTTTTACAGACAAAGAGGAACACAAACTCAGGGGGATAAATGTAGAGGTATACAGGCTGGTATCTGTCATAGTTTGGGAGTCACAGCTGTTTAAAATTGTAGGTTTTCAATAGCAAACTTCAGACGCTGCTACAACTATTATTATTGTTTTACCAAACCAGGCAGTATTTTAGGCTGACAAAAGCTTTCCAACTCTTTAGTTATTCATTGCACCTGTATAGTGCCCTCCACTCCTTCTGAGTTAAAATCCTCTTTCTCCCTGCTTTAAAGTCTGCTATAGTAGGAAGCAAAGGTCTTTGACAGAGAGAGAGAGAAGTGTCTTGGTGAGGAAGGCAGCACATCTTGAGATGTAAAGAAATTGAAGCACCTGCTGAACCCTTAATGACTATGTTAATCAAAAAACAGCCAACCAGATCCAGTGGGGCTGAATCAGCTGTGGCGAAAAGACATGTGCATTGTACTGGCAGTTGCAGCTCTGTGACCCCCTCTGGAGTGGGTACAGTGCAGGCTGCAGCAGGTCAAGCCACTGTGGGTGGCAAGATGCTGCCTGTGAAGGATGCTGTCCCTGTTCCCTGGACCCAGGGTCACAGACCACCCTGCTTCACACTGGCACTGGTGGCTCTGCCCTAACCCTGTGCTGTGTTGGGCCGTTCTCCATCACAGCCCCAGGCACAATGTTTTCATCAGTTAGTCAGTGACCAGTTTAAATCTTGGCAACATTTAAAACTGTGACCTGCAAGTCGTGACACCAATGATTTTGTAGCTCGTGATCAGCTGCCACTTGTAAGATACCCAGTGTACCTCTTAATTTTAGGGCACTTCAGGAGAATAGCTTAAAGCGTGTACATTGCTGATGAAGAAATGAAGCCCTAATCAATGTCATTAGGCTGACGTGTTTGTCTTCCATATCCACCCATTTGTCTCTACACCTTGGTTGCTTCTTGGAAAGCTTCAGATTTTATTCCAGTGCAAATAATAGAATAAAGAACCAGAAATCTTTGTCTAATCTGTTTCCCCATTGAGGAATTGTATTTAGTTTTATGGAAATATGAGTTGACACCCTCAGTTTCAAAAGCACTTGCATCTGAGTGTGAAAAACTCTTCCTAGCTCCATTGACATAAACTCCTTTACAAAGATTTTTATGTTTGGATAAGGGTCTGTTTACAATTTTTAAGGGTTTCCGCTTCTTCAGTTATGAAAGTAGAAAATAATTTAGACTTTCTGTGGTACTTAAATGTAGTGATGTATTAATATGCAAAATATTAATACAGAATTGTTACAAAAAAGACTATTGAGCTCATATAATTATTTTTCAATGAAGCAGGCAAGTAAAAAAGAGGTAATTGAATTTAAAGGTTTTATTTTGAAGTCAAAGAAATAATTATGCCATATAAATTTGGCTCATAGAAGAGCAATTTTATCTGATTACGAAATGGTTGTTATGAAAACAACCAGTTGAGGAAACAGCCAATGTAGCCAACAAGCTGTATTGGAATAAGTTGTTGAGGTGCTGAAACATCATTAACAGCCCCTTCTGAGCAAACACAGCTAAGGAGAGAGACTACTCATCCAAAAACTTCTACTGTCCCTCAAAGACTCTGCAGGGTGACCAGGATGGTCTGGTCACCCTGAAGATTCTTGTCTCCTCCTGCCCACCTACTCTGGTACAGAGGAATGCAGACCAAAGCAAAGGTTTATGCTCAGTTACAGCATCTAAAACTAAAAAAGTTAGAAAGGGATGTTGGATTGTGCCATCTTTCTTTTTCTAATATAGAAAAAATTATCTCCTTTAAGAGGCATTTACTAGCCTCTCACTCTTCCCTTAAGTACACTGTAGTTAAAGGAGTTTCTATAAATAATGGAATTGCAGGTATTGATTACTTTAAAATTGCAGTAGTGTTGTATAATATGATATTGGCAGCTGTGATAAGATAAAACTGCCAGACTTATCCACAGTGCCAGCATGGCCAGCAGGTACTGCTGCCCCCCACAGGGAAATGTCACTTGGCTTTCCAAGAGGATCTTCTCAAATAGTGTAGGATTTGATACCAAGTAGACTTCCTTAGAAAATTGAGTTTGAAAAGATGTCCCTGAGTCAGTAGGAAATCCTTACGCAGGGAGCTGAAAAGCATAAAGTCAGGGGTGACCACATATATATGGAAAAGATGTGGACTCCTGAAAATGAGAGGTAATGCTTATTTGTTCCTGAAGGACTATTCTGCCACCAGCTTATCCTTCAGTAACACTCAGAATTATTTTTAGGTTACAATTTGTACCTCTGGAGGAGGGTGTCAGATAATTTTCTAAATTTGAGCACTGGTTTGACCCACAAGGTATCCTTGAAAGCATTTTTTCCATGTGAATGAAAAAATTGCTTCTCGTTTTCCAGAGTTCTAAGAGAATTAATCTATTGCTACAGGGATTTATTAGGCCATTAATTAGCTTCTTACAAGTATTGTGGTTAATTTACATTTCTAATTATGATACTTCCTTGTGTGTTTTTTGAACTTTTGTGTTTCTATAATTGCTTGGCTAAATAGTTAGAACTGAGATCCCCACCACCTGTTCATTCTGCATCCAAATTTCTCCTCCTAATTTTGAGATGTGAGCACATCAAGGATCCAGATATGCCAAAGGGAAACGTTCCAGTAAGGAGAAGAAATGATCCAGGATACTGTGACTGTATGTTTTGCAAAAAAAAAAAAAAAAAAAAAAAAAAAAAAAAAAAAAAAAAAAAAACCCCCAAAAAACAAAAAAAAACCCCAAACAAAAAAAAAAAAAACCACCTGTAAGAAGAAATATAAGTATATGCCAATGCAGAAATTTCTGTGCGAAGACCTCTGAAATCATAAAAGCAAGAACAAAATCCTTGAAACGTGTCTTCTGATAGTGAGAGAGAGCAAAATTTAATATTGTAAGAACTATGTAATATTGAGTCAGTGTTTAGTTCTGATTCTTAGCACAGAGCAATTAGCTCTAAATTCTTCATATAAACACTTAAAGTTTTGCATATTCTCTGCTGGTGAAACTACATTTCAAGACAACATGAAAATGGTAATTACACTAAACTTTAAGCATAGGTCTCCTGTCTTCACAGACTTCCATCACAGCCTTTGCTGCTTTATTAAAAAGTTGAAGAGTTGAAAGGACTGTTGTCAGCAGAGGAGAAAAAATTATATAAACAATGTGATACTTCAAGCAGAAACATCCAATGCAATGCAAGTGCTCCTATCCATCATATCCATTCGGATCTCATGGCATGTTCTATCACCAACAGCAATCAGGGCCTTGATTACACCATTAAACTGTCATCTGTCTTCTCTCCTAGTGAAAAGTGGAAAAAATATTAGCTATTTGTTCCATCTAACTGGACACCCTTTGTATTTTGCACATACTTGCCTTGAATGCATCTTTTAAATAAATGCAGTTCTAAGAAATGTCAACTTCAGGATGTAAGAAATGTCAACTTGCATTACTGCAGTTGTTATTTTCATATATCTTTTATTCAGAATATTGCATCATGTTTCCCACCATGATTAAAAGTCATTCCTTCTCTAAGTTTCCAAGTACTTTGCATCTTTTGAAAGGCATTCAAACAGCTTTTTCAGAAGTTGTGTTTAAGGACAGTAATTGTCTCATTCATTATTTGACTGGTGTGGTTTGCAAAATTATTGTCATGAATAATAGCAGTCATTGAGCTGACAGAAATACTGTGAAGGGTTTTATGTCGGCCTGTTTTCAGACAGGATAGAGTTAATTTTCTCCCTACTAGCTGGTACAGTGCTGTGTTTTGAATTTAGTATGAGAATAACATTGATAACATGTGGTGTTTTGTTTGTTGCTAAGTAGTACCTTTTTTCTTTCTCCTCCCCCTCCCACCGGGGTGGGAGACAGTGAGCGAGTGGCCTGGTACTTAGTTGCTGGCTGGGCTTAAATGTGACAGATGTTTTTTTATGTACTCAGTGAAATTTAGTGTAAATACAGTACTTCACTGTATATTAATGGGAAAAACTTTCATGATACCTATTAAGAAAAATAAGATAGATGAATCTTGGGAAAAAAAGATGGGCTCATTGTGCAGTGGGGCTCTTTTAAAGTGCAGTGTATTTAAGATACCCAAACAAAAGCTGAACTGGTTAGGAAGAAAATAAGATTAATTTAACCCTTTTCTTTTAATATTTTTAGAGATTCATGTCTTTGTTATCATTCCTGAGTGTCTGAATACATATGCACAGGAATAGGTTTCACTTGAATATAAGCACTCATGCTGTAAAGTTGTTACCAGAGCGATAATCAAACAACCGTACCCATTTCAGTGCTTCATGGATTTATTACTAGAATTCAGGAGTGCCTGTGTGCTCTTAGGGCTGCTCCTAAGCTAATAGTGCGATGAAGATGTACTCAGACACTCCTGCAATTGTTACTTGTAACCAATCTTTCACATTCATGTTGGGAGGGGACATAATTCTGTAGTGATTAGTGGCTTAGCGTTTTGTAGAAGTAGTTGAACAGCTTGTATCTTTACCTTTGAGATATGCATGAGAACACCGATGACATTCATTTCCATCGGTCTAGCTGTAGTCGGTGAGATCAATCCAAAATTTCTTGCAGAGTTCTTTGTGGTGTTCTTCATGTCCAAATGGAGAGAGAGGTTGCACCCTTGATAGTTGTGTTGCAGTCACAGATATTGACCCTTTGCAAGTTATTATTAACCTGATATAGGTTAGACTGTATCACCTCCAATTATAATTTATGCACTAGCAGTGTCTGATGTTATGCGAGTTTTCTGTTAGACTATTGCTATATACTGGGTTTAAATAGACTTTTTTTAAAACAAATTTATATTGAGCTGTCCGCATCAAGCTCCACCAGCCAGTCTTTTTAATATGAAACACCTATACATTGGACTGCTCCTTTGATGTTGGTGATGGTTTGACTTTTAGGTCTTTCCAAGAAGATTGGTAACCATCCTTCTGCTCTGTTAAGCATCTTAAATGTTTGATTAAATGAATGCTGATAATCAGAACAAGGCAAGTGTAGCATAGTCTGCAAGTAATTCAACAAGACTATTGGGTTATGTGAAGAAATCAATACCTCAATTTATATGACTGAAGGTGGTGAGAAAAAAGTGAGATGCTACTGAATACTTACACAATAGCAATTGTGCAATAAAATAGCACAATAAATAAAAAATAGCAGTAAAAGATGCTAAAAAAACCAAAAACAAAACAGAGGTTTACCAAATAAACTACCTATTCTCGGGAATCTTAACACCATGTCTGATTGTCATACCTTAGTTGGTTGACATCAGCTTTATAGATCTATTTAATATTACAATATTTAGAGAATCCTGAGTGCCAACATGCAACATACTTGTATTTTTGCCTATAATTAGACTAATTTGCAGTCCTTATTCAGAAAACAGGTGGGTTCAAAGAAAAAGTTTGTTAAGATGTGGAAGGGAGATCAAATAATTTTCTGAGACTTCCAGTAAAATATTCTCATGAATTCAAATTCATCATAATATCACATCACCAGCCTCACCTTATGCTGCTCTGCCACAAACATAACACTAAAAGTCTGTGATTTGCAGACCAGCTGCAGCTCTTGCTGAAGTCAGTGAAGGCTGCAATGGTTTGGCACCACTCAGATTCGTAATCGTTCCCAGCCCTGAGAAAATAATAATCAATGGAGAAACTGTAAATTAGAAAAAATCTACAGGTTATTGCTATTAATGGAGTTAATGATCCCTCAGTCTAAATACATTATAGTAAATACAGAATTGCTCTGCAACTGAGATAAGAGATGGAGATTAAATTAATGTTACTGTGTCCAAGAGACTGAACTCAATGGAACTAATACCCAGTTATTTGTTAAATACAGATTCAAATGCGTTCTTTTTATGTAAAAGTCCAGTGTGTGTTTTTAACAGCTTTCAACTACAGTTCTTAAGCTTCCTTCTAGGAACATCAATTCATAGGTCTTGCCATTCAAATTTACATGAAAAAAAAAAAAAAAAAGAAAAGAAAAAAGGCCAACTTGGGCTGTCATATATAGGTTCAAATGTATTTGATCCAAATCAGTTCACTCTGAGTGGATATAAGCAGCAAACCAAGTCACAGTATTTGCATAATGTAATCTTAATCATCTTAATCATGGCTGTGGCTTATTTATTTCATGGCTGCAGCCAGTGTTGTGTACCCCACATATACCGGCTAAAACTTCTGTGTCCATTTTTCACTTTCTGAGGATCTACTGAAATAAATGGATAAATCTATTGAAAAAATTAATAAATACCACAGTATTTATAAATCTTCAATTTGGGCTGTTAATGAAAGACAACTTAGTTTCTTTTTAAAATATGGAAATCGATCTGCTTTTCATCAAATAAACAGGAAAGCAAACTCCTTCCCCCTCTCAAAGGAGGCTGGCATTTAAGATATGAGATTATTTCTGCATCACATGTTGCTTATTGTTCTGTTTTTCTCATGGTAATTCCTAATGCTTCCAGCTGAGGTCTCGTTGCTTTGCTCATCACTGCAAACCCACACACCAGTGCCGTGTGCCAGGGCAGGTGCCAGCTTGCTCCCTCAGCAGCTTCAAAACCCAGCCCCAGGGTCACAGTCCTGAGCCTGGGCTGGAGGGAAGGGCACATGTACTTGGCCTCTGCAGGAGGGCAGTGTGGGCAAGCAGAACGTAGTCTGCTGGTCATATGGAGTAATCACATATGCCCAGGATATATGTTGCACTAAACATATGCAAGAGTTCTTGCCCTAAAGAACTCTGAGGTCCAAACCAGTTCTAAAGGACCTTATTTTTTTCAAATCTTCTGCTGGAAAGAAAATTGAAGAAAATAAGTAAATTGGATTTCTTTGACTGAACAAACAATGCTGAAAATCAGAAAGGAGTTTATACATCTAATTATGAATTTTATTATTATCATTTTATTTCCATGTGTTGTTAAACAGCTGTCACATTTCCTGACTGTGTTTGGCTACACTGTGAATAGTGTGTTGCTTTTCCCAGATACGCTGTTCACAGAGGTATGCTGTTCTCAGGTTAGAATCGAAACTCTGCCACTGACATGAGCTTCAGTATGTATTTATTATTAATACAGAGATTCCAGTAATGTTGTGTGCTTGCTGAATTAAAGGCGGAATCAAAGGCATTTTACCTGTCAAGACCTTAGTTCAGAGTTCTCAGTTTATCCTGCAGTGGATGACAATGTGTCATTGATTTCTGAAACGGAGGAGGTAGCTGCCTTCATTACACTGAACCAGTCTGGCAACTTTAAATCTGTGCTCAGTGGCAAATCCATTGCTGATTCAAACCCCGCCTGGTGTTTCCCACGGTAGGCATGTTGTTTTACACTGTGATATCACGGAACATTCTGAGTGTGCATCTATAGGTGGTGAAGGCATCTATTGGTAAGGGTTTGGTGAACAACAAAAGTGGTGCCCCAACAAAATGCAAGGTTCAATAGTGGGAACCCTGCTGGCAAATGTGCATTGCAGAGCTGAGCCTTAAACCTCTGTCCATAGCCAGGCTACAGGTGGTTGCTATTATTTCAAAAGGTCACACTGTTCTGTGCAAAGCCTGAAAGTGACCAGTTCTCAATGAACTCCTGACTGAAAGCAACACAAGCTTCTCCTTAGCTCTCTGGGGAAATGTATCTGCGTTTTCAACCACCTCCACTTCAACTGTCCATAAAACAACACAGGTATCCTCTGCCTCAAGGGCCAAGAGATGGAATTTCTGGCACACTATGTGAGATAATCCCAAAGCTGCTGGAAACACCTAGCCAGGAGTTCATTAGCGAAAGGGCCCAAGGAGCCAAGCTTGCAGGTCTGTGGTGAGGAAGGGCAGCTCAGGAACTCAGCTGGACACTGTCTAGGCCAAGTGCTTTAGCTCCTGTCCTGCATCTCTTCATTCCCTTTCCCTTAACATCTGCAGGGTAATCTATGTCTAATGCCAGAGTCTTCTAAAGATACCAAGTGTTGTGTTCAAATTACCTGCATCCATCTTTTATCCTTATGTCAAGCATTTTCTGTCAGTTGGTTCAAGGTTTCAGAAACACTGACAGGAAATGCTGGAAAGAGGAATGCTTTGGGTTGAACATGCTGAACCTGCTGCTGACGGATTGGCTGAATGATTATAGCTGGTGCACATCCTGTGTCAGACCTCAGTTTAAATCCAGATCAGTACATGACTTTAAAAGCATAATTCTTTTTCTCCTCAATTACCATTATTACCTTTCATTTTATTTTTCTAGCTTCAATCAGTATTTGGAAAAGAGCTTTTCAGGGAAGGCTTCCTTCCAACTCTGCATGCATAATCTTCTGCATTTTTGTTCATTCGTCTATGCTTATTCTATATATCATCACAGAAGAGCAGTTAATTAAAACACAATTAATTTCTTGCTAATTGAATATTTTCTGAGTAATTCACAAACCTGGATGATTGCCAACAGTAGGCAAATATTTAGAACTGTTAGCCAGCATTTAAAGCATCAGAAATAATCATCTGGATTTGCACAACTTCTGGTCCATCTGTGTAACACAATATATGCCACGGACTTCAGTCAGAGAGGGCACAAAAGCTTGATTCTTAGGAGGGCATGTTATGCATTCAGGAGATGCTGTCTGGGCTTTACTTTGATTACTTCTTTTGTGCTCTAAATCTGCTTTTGAGGAGCTGCATGTGATGCTCAGCAAAGGCTCTCCCTGCACTACTGCCAGCAGGAGGTAAAGGAATAATGACACTTCAGTCTTCCTACTGAGGGGACATCTGAGGGGCTGGGAAAAAATGAAGCAAGGTGTGGATGCTCACCATCTGGAGATCAGACTCCAGGCTTGAAGAAGGGCCTGAATTCCTTGGCTTCTTCACATGGTTTGGGCAGAGCTGAATCAAAGAGGAGCGATGTGAGGAGTGTGGGAAATTTGGAAATGAACTGCTAAGCATGGAAGAAGCTAGCCAAGAGCTGTCAAAAAGTAGGGAAAGCCTGCCTGGACTTTCTCCAAAGAGATTTGAGACTAAGAGGAGTAAAGCCATCTCAGTACATCGCAGGAATGAACTTGAGGCATGGCAGTGTGCCCAGGTTAGAGATGGCATCAGGACTCTGTTATAATCCATCTGCAATAAATTGAATGTTCAGTCTAATGCAAGAACATGATGTGTCCTTCTCCAGAAGGAATCACTGTCCTTCACCCAGAGATCTGTATTGCACAGTGGATGCAGTAAAAAGCTCCAATGTACCCAAGCAGGGGTTTTCCGTGGGGCAGTGCAGGCAAATGCCACAAGCTTAGTCCCAATTATGTCTTTTTTGAAAGAAATATATTTCTAAGTGATAGTAGATGTTTTTACTTGTCTTATCTCCTCTGAAACTAAGAGAAATATTGGGTCTCATTTAATGATTTTTGTAGACAACATTTTCTATTACCTCTACATTTCATTTAGCCCACAAGAACAAGGTCTTGTTTCATCTTTTGCCAAGAGTAAGAAAGGAGAAAATACTTCTCTGCCTCCTTAGCTTTTTTCTCATCTTGATCCCTTAAGCCCTTGTCACCTTGGCAGACAATTGTTGCCTGCTCTAGTACCACTATCAGTCTCACAAGCTGCAGAGGACAGAATAGCCTCCTGGGGAAGCCAGCAGGTGACGTTTTGGCCACTGGTTGAATAGAAAATCATCCACCTATGTGTGTGTGTTGGATATTGCCAGGGTAAACTCAATGAAGAAGCAGCTTATTATGAAATTCTATTTCATTTTGCTTATGGTACACATTTGAACCATTCAAGGAGAATGTGATATTAGGAAATTACCCTTCGCTGCATGCCAGCTTCAAATAAATCTCAAAAGCACTGATAAAATCAGGAAATCTTTTTTGCTTACACTGTTTAAAAACAAGTTACTGGATTTTACTTTACCCTCTAGGTACAGTGCTTGGAATCTAATATTTGGCTCTTTCACATCACTCATTACCTCACTAAGTCCCACATGCCAGTTTTTAAAAAGATTTGCTGTTAAGCCGTCCAAGGACAAATATGTCTTTAGCAACATTTAATGACTCAAAATATCCTAGAGAGAAAACACTTGCTGTGCTGCTGGCTCTAGTAGCTGCACTGCTTCCCAGGGGATATTAAAAACCAGCAACTTAGAGTGGGTGTGATGGTGACAAGCTTTCATATATTCTCCTTACTACGCATGTGACTTGCTTTGTCTCTTCCCTTTTGTTTTCCTTCCTCAAGGGGCTGCAGCCTTTGCTATCAAAGTATTGTGCAGGGATTTGGGGTTATTTTGAGATTTGGTCAGGAGGTCTGAGTAGATAATTAGCCAGAGGGGCAAATGCTAATTGCCCAGCCTCACTGAGAATCCTAGAGGTAGAAGGTAAGACCAGTGGCTTGTGAAAGGAATAGTTAAGGACAGCCCTCAAAAGCCTGGGAAGGAGAGGGCCCAGTGGGAAGAGGAGGAGCTGTGGGGCAGACAGAGACCTGTGTTGGCCACAGACAGAGTTACAGTGCCTGTGTTCTCTCCTGCCACAGAGGTGACTTACCTGCCAAGGCTCTGTGTTCTTTAAAGACAATTAATGGAGGAATGATGACCTATACAGCACATAGTGTGGGAAAGTGGGTGATGGCTGAGGAAAGGGGAATAGCTGCTTGGGGTAGGAACATCTGGTCTTTACTTCTCATTCACAGAGTTGGGATCTTCCCAGACTCCAACTTCCACAAAGCAGGACCAGACCAGGGTATACAAACCCCCGGTACTGGCATAGCTATTTATTCTTTCCTGCTCCTCCTTACTTGCCCAAGTTCCGAGCCCCTTATCCCCCTTCTCATTTTCTCTTTCCCCTGATCTTTATTTCCATAAGGATATTTCAGATATCACTTGCACATATACCAAACTACTGGGAATTTCCAAGTTATATTTCTCAGAGGGATAAAAATCAATGACTGTACCTAATGCAGAATGTGTTGAATACACACAGTACCTCTGATGGTTGGAAGACTCCAGTTCCAGGCAGACTTGGAGCTGTTACAGATGTGTTTCATTCACAGGTTGGTATTGCTCAGGCCCAAACTGATCCATGGACACACAGATGAGCAACTTACTCTTGTTGAAATGTTGCCACAAGCCTTAATATAGCTGTAGATTTTCATATAGTTTTATGTAGTTTTATAGTCTTTTGCATTTGAAAAATAGTTTGTAAGCCCTGTACCAAATACTTAGGCTAGATTTTAACCTCTGTGTCACATTTTGAAGCTTGTTTTTGTGCTAAAGGAGAGATATTATGTTGTATTCAGATAACTATTAGAACATGTTATAGTCAAAATACAATATTGTTTCGTCGTAGTATAAAGAAGGGTAAGAGGTGTTGGAAAACCTCCAAATAGAAGATGTAATGCAATGAAGATGAGGGTGAATGAGGAAAGGGTGGCCTTAAGCCCGCTGACTCAATTTAGAAGGGGTGTGTCAGAGGGGTGGTTTGTAGAATGGGCAAATTAAGACATTGGGTATGTTTCCTAGGTAGGATAATTAAGCAGGGTTATAAATTTGTAGATTTCTGTATGCCACACACACGTCATTGATTGCTAAAGCTTTAGCTGAACTTTTAGTAAAAGAACTTTTTCTGCCTCCACCCTGTCTTGGAAAAGTTTTCTTCCTTGGATTTATGGCAACAGAAATGTCACTGCAGGGGCAAATAATCACTGAAAAGAAAAATTGGTCAGCTCAGATGTAAACCCATTTATTCAGAAATCTAGGTCAGGTGTTTGGTTTTTTTTTTTTTTTTTTTTTTTTTGGGGGGGGGGGGTGGGGGTGTTGTGTGGGGGGTTTTTTGTTTGTTTGTTTGTTTGCTTTTGCCAAGACTAGGGTTTGGTCTGGGGATATCCGCATCTGGTTCAAGTTCAATAACTGAGTTTATAGTCAGATGGGCTAACTAGAAAATCTCTAATTGGTCTTTCTTTACAGCAATGTATGTCCAGACATATCTTTGCTATCAAGTCATTTGTGCTTCTTACACAGTGCCAATTTCCAGATGATCCAAGTCAGTATTTAGATATAAAAATGCTTAGAAATTTCATAGTGAGGGTTGGAGGCATGGGAGGAGTTGGGGGGGGGTGGGGGGAGGGGGACAGGGAGAGAAATTTACTTTTTCAACTTTTTTAACTCCAGTCCTAGACAGAAAACAGCAAACCAGACTAAAATACTTTTTTCTGTATTGATCAAAATGTTTTTCAGATGTAGGCAAGAATTGTTTGCCTTTTGTCAGAGAATGCAGCATGGGCAGAGTTAGCTGAAAACACAGTGTTAGCCAAAATGACCTAGTGAGCAGTAAAATGCAGCACAGAGCATAGCTGGTCAGTTTCTCAGTTGAGACAGCTGTGAAAGGCCTTTGAAATACATCGTGGCAACAGAGCAAATTACACTGAAATAGCATGTTCAGCAGCATTCAGTTTAAGTTTAATTTTGTAAAAGGTGTATTGAAATCATCAGCTTGGAATTTGGCTTACCTAATTTTACATTCTGAAATGCTTGTCCTGCACTCAGTGCTGGGAATAGCTTTGCTGCTGAGACTGTCACTGCCACTTCTCTATCTGCTTTATTGGCCAATGTTCAGATTTTATTTCTTTAGTTAAATTTTATGGTTAAACATTATGTATGGGCACACCTCATTTGATCAGTTATAGCCATAGAGTTTAGCCAATTTACGGTGAGATAGCCCACTCCTGTCAAGGAAAGGATGGAATTCACTGAATTAATATAAATTCCTTGAGGCAGTAGCTGCATCTGAACAGCACTAAGGGGAACCAATCCTGTTATATTATGATAGTTCAGAGTTGTACAAGTGTTGCCCTTTTCAGCATGGTAAAATCCACATATGATGCATTTTAAGGTAAATGGAATCTCTTTTTTTGGTGGGTAGATGATGGGAATTATTGATGTGTCTGTCTAATGTGCTTTTCTCTTGGCAGACTGCCTAGTCTTCAGAGGATAACTGAAAGCTCTCATATGCTGTTAGTGTTTTTTGCAAAGGTTCTCAAATCACATACAAACAGACCCACTCTTGCTCTGCAGGATATACGTAATGGCATTGATGCCAGTGGATGGTGCTCACATCCAGCCAGGAGAGAACTGGGCCCACATTCTTTAAATTCACTGCATGCTGAGGAAAGATCCAGTCTCTGGAGGAGTATTTCACTGGCACGAATTGCCTGCAGTCTTGCAGGACTGTCTCCTCCAGAAGGTGCCTTTTGCTCTCAGATATATAGTTTTCTGTGCCTATTCTTTAAATACAAAATAAGCATTCTTACATCCATGTCCAAAGGTGAATCTCTGCTATTCAAGTTGCACTCATGTGAGGCAATGAGGGCTAGACTTTCGAAGCGTGTAGTACCTTTGCTCAGTGCTCTCCAGCCAAGTAAATGCTTTAGACTCCACTCCTTGAATCTTTTTTTGACAGGTTTTATGAAGATATATAATGTGTCTGTATCATACCAACATCCAGCAATTGTTTCCTGTAGATGTGGCCATTGAATACACTCTTGACGAGCAAAACTGTATCAAAATAAGCCCTTAAAGAACAAAAATGACAGGTAGAAGTAAGGACAAACTTGTGGACATTCTTACCAGTTCTCAGGTCATCAAAGGATATTCTCACTG
>JAWWEU010000163.1:24148628-24194291 GCA_035583155.1 Acropternis orthonyx | reverse complement strand
AAAATGACAGGTAGAAGTAAGGACAAACTTGTGGACATTCTTACCAGTTCTCAGGTCATCAAAGGATATTCTCACTGCCCACATGCCAAGTGTATGGGCAGCAGGGACTGCCAGTACTTGCTGCCTAACTACCCTTTTTCAGATCTTGCAAACATGCAAGGCATTATGAGTGAGTTGTTCAGTCTCAGTCAATAAAGTGATGAGTTGCAAGTTATCGCTGTGTGTGAATTTGGGAGGATGCCTCTTTTTCTCATCTTACCCTTCTCCTTCACATGTGACCAGAGTATGTAGGTTATGACTGCTGAGTCTTGACTGCATCAGCTCCGACAGCCACATTTTCACGGTATCTATATACCATATTTGGGCTTGTTTCCATCTGCAATATTATAGATGCTGCTTCCACGGGCTCTTGCAGCCCATCTATCTCCTGCTGTAGCTGTCAGCTGAGGCGGGGCTTGCTGTGGCAGTTGCAGTTCCTGCATGGTGCAGTGTATGGCTCTGTGGAAATTCATTTTGTGGCCTTCCATTTTAATATAAATTCTTTCAATTCAGTCAATGGTCATATGCTCAGTTTCTTTAACCAAAATACGTCCATTTTCACTCTGGCTAATGCCATTTGTGACTAGTTGAGATGGTATGATTGGCACTTTTCTCTGGCAAACCTGATATTTCTGAAAAATTCCCTGTTTAAATGTCCATTTCTTGTGTTGTTAATCATACCACTCTTGTATTTAATGTGATCAGCCCACAATGCTTTTGGGAAACCATGGCAATACTTTCTTTCTCTTCATTTTGAGAAGCATGTTTTGTGTAAACTTCAAGAGTATTCCTGACTTTACTGAAAGCTCCCTTTTATAGCTGGCATTTATGGATAGGGATATGTTGATGCTTTCTTTTTTCCTTTTACATGGTTGCTGTTGCCATGTGAGCCAATATCCTTCTTGCTCTATCCATCTTCAGATTTTTCCCATGGGTAGATAATAATGTGGATCTCTTCTTATGATACATGCAGGTCTACTTCTTGCTCATATCAGACTGACCATGTGACGGAGGTGGAGCACATGCTCTAGAAATGGCACATTATTGGTATTGAGTTGGGTCAGGTCTGCCACACAGGAATCACTTCATGTTTCTCCCTTGTTTCCCTGGTGCTTCTTTTCCCATCTCTCTTCCATGTATTTTCTGTGGGGTTTTTTGCTTTTAAGTTACATCTATAATAAACTTATAGATGTTCGTATACCAAGCCTAATATACCAAAGCAATACTAGTAAGGTTTTTAACCTTTTTTTAAGGACTCAGTTTTTCTAGAAACCAGCACAGTCCTCTCCAAAATGTATTTTCTTCCTACTTATGCAGCCTTCAAAGGCTCCTGCCTGTGTTTTTACAATATTTTAACTTGAAAATCACACAGAAAAAAAAATTAAATGCTCAAAGAGTACTAGATTTAGATGAGTTCAAGTAAGCACTTAGAAATAACTCTTGGATGCTGTGTTTCATCCCACTGTCACTGATTCTGTACCAGAAGTACTCTTGAGGGGTGCACAAATTTTGTTTAAAGACCAGATGCAGATAAGTAAACAAGACAGACTGGGGTTGTGGCAAGTTGTTGGGTTTGGTTACTCCCTGGTATAAAAAACCACCATTTCTTTGACAGATTTTTGCCTTTCAGTGTCTCCTTTCTATAACATCTCATCCTCAGCCACTTTCATACTTGTGTTGGCTTACTGAGGCTTTGATTCAGCTCAAACTGCTGAGAGCAGGTGTTGAGAGCATGGCATTGGGTGCTGCCTTCTGCAGTGGTGAGATTTTTGCACCTAGTCCTTCGTTGTATCTGTAAGAAAAGTGCCAAAGCCTTCAACAGAGGGAGGGCAAAACAGTTAAGCTGGTGTGATAAGCAGTTATATGAAAATGAAACTTTAAAGGGCTTTGACCTTAAACTTGGCCTTAGTTCAGTAATGTTCCAGGCAAGTGGTGCATTTTTGGGTGCGGTGGGTTGTTTTGACTTTTTTTGTTATCAACTGAAAAGGTGTCATGTAAACTGTTGCAGTCAAATTACACTTCTTTTACTACTTCGAAGCTGTATTGCCATTATTCTTTCATATATTACTTATGCTGTTGTCTCTCTTTTCATGCTTGTCTGATTACAGTAAAAAAAAAAAAAAAAAAGGAAAAAAAGAAAAGAAAGTGCTTTCTACTGGCCTGTTAATATTCTTGCTTCTGTTCTGCTCAGCCCTTCTACTTCTTCACAGACAATGAATCCTCCCCGTCAATTCCCAATTAACTTAGTTCCTTAACCAGTGTTGGTTTAGGCTGTACCCTATTATCTTTCATGACAGCTAATCTCAAATCAGAGGTTTATTCTCATATGTGGGTTTAGTGTGAGATGGTTTGAGAGTTGGTTTAAAGTTGTTAGAGGAATTCTGCATCATTTTCTGTACAGCCTCTAGTAGCATTTCTGAACTCAGCAAGACTACACTTCCAGAAACAGCAACATCTCATTTTGTGTGGGGGGAGGGAACTCAGAAACTTCTTATTCTGTAAATTATAGTTAATGCTCTAGTATAAAAGTGAAACCATAGCTAATATCTTATGTACACATTAAATTTTAAGGGATATATTCTCCATTCATTTAATGTGTGATTACTCCTCTTTGGCCTTAATTGGAATTCTATGTAAAGGCTGAAGAGAGGCCATCAATGGTAATGTAAATGGAAACAAATCTCTGATATAATACAGCCTTTAAAGAAAGAGTCATTCTGCTGCAGTATCCAACTATTCTGTGTCTTTAACAACTAAAGAATCCTTCAGACTGTTAATAATTCTGTAGCAGGATGGTATAATCTACTACTGCTACATGAGGGCATTAAATAAATATTATCAGCTAATAATTTTCTTTAGCAAATATTTGAAATCGGCTACATAAGATGGACTGAGCTGTGCTGCAGACTCACAGCCCACACAGTGAACAGAGAAGGGTAGCGTCAGTGTATAGTTTACAGCACCTATAAAGAGTGATGGGAAAATTGATAAGAAAGATGTTAGTTTCCTGACTTGCACATCTTAGTCAGCTGAGCTGGAGGCAAATTACAAGAACAGCAACGTCTGACTGCTTCCTTATGCAACTAGGGGGGAAAAAAATATCCTTCTTTCTGTTGACAGACAGCTCAGTGTTCTGCCATTGTGGTTCAGCTGGAAAAGGCAGGGACAGGGAATACTGAAGCACAGCTCTCCTCCCCGCGCTGCGCCGGGATGGCTCACTGAGCGCTGCTCCTGCTGCTCCTCATCCCGCCGCTTCCCTGATGCGGATCCTGCCCGGGGGTTTGCGTAGCCTCGGCACAGACCGAAGACTCCTTCACGGTAAGGCTTTCCAAGATCTATCTTTACGGAAAAAGAAACCTTTATAACGTGTTCTGGTCTCTCTAAGTCCGTCCTTTACAATGGTACCTATAAGGGTTATTGCCTTTAATCAATTTTCCTAAATGGGATCACTCCCCTGATTTCATCACCACGCAGCCACGCCAGCTATGGTACCAGCACAAGAGAGAAGAGGAGCATGGAGTTAGAAGGGCACAGGGGGATGCATAAGTTGGCGTTACTGCTGAGAGAAACACTCATTTATGTCAGCTTTGATAACACTATCCTTCTTGAAAGCATTCCTTCCAAACTCACTTCCTCTGTAGGACCTCAAGTAGCAGTTGTTCTTTGTTATGCAGTGTGTTAAAACAGTGGAAAAATAGCCATATGTGCCCTCAAAACAAGAAATAAATCAAGTGGTACTTCTGGTATGCCTTTTTGTTCTGTTTAAGTTTAGTTCTCTTAGTGATAAATCTTAATTTCCTTCTACCTGATGAAATGCACTCATAGAAGTTAACTCTAGTTTCTTAAGCACGCACATACACAGACAGGATTTATTTAGACTAAATATTTTTCCTTTTTTTATATGAAGTTAATTGCTAATTAGCTTGATCTAATTAATGGTAGTGAATGCAAATTTACACCTTCCCTAAAAAACCAGTTGTTTCTAGCCAGGATGGGGCATTTCTGTCATGAAAGTATTGATTGCAAGGAGGGGTAGATTTGCATTTTTGTCATGTGCTAACTATTTCGTGTGAAATGACAACCAACTAAATAAAGGCAGAAGACAACCAAAGCATCTGGTCTAGGCAAGGTTTTCACTGGCAGATGAGAGGCATGTT
Organism: Acropternis orthonyx; assembly: GCA_035583155.1. Lineage (NCBI taxonomy): Eukaryota > Metazoa > Chordata > Aves > Passeriformes > Rhinocryptidae > Acropternis > Acropternis orthonyx. The sequence continues at coordinate 24,190,095 of JAWWEU010000163.1, read as the reverse complement.
TGAAACAGAATATTTCCATGTGGTAGAAAGCCTCAGTCAATTAGTGTGAGAAGGTGATGGGATGGGAGGGAGGATCATCAGGATACTCTACTTTGATGTGCTTACTGCAATCAGATTGGACTTATTTTGACTTTTGCAAGGTTTGGTTACTCTACAGAAATGAGAAAATTAGTATTTTCAGAGTTTGTTTTAAAAAAGAAAAAGGCAATCCTAGCTCTGCTATTAGAATATTGCATGGTTTGGGGTTTCAATGATACAAATTAATCAGATTGCTGTAGCACTCAACCCCTCAGTTCACAGTAAGGCTGTGGTGCAGAGCTATGTTTTTCAGTCTAGGAAAAATATCCTTTGTATTTCTAGTTGTGGAATACCACTGAGGGGTGGAAGAAGAGGGAGCTGAATGTTTCTGCCACTTTGTAGGTAAGCAAAACTGATAAACCTATAAAAGAAGAGAATAAATTTATTTTTATTTTTAAATGCTAATGATATCTGATAGACCAAGTTAGTTGTCTTAACTATATAAAAATGTGGGGAGGAGAAGGGAAGGGGTTCTTTGCAGCAGGACTGTGAAAAACAGCCACAGTATTGCTGATGTGAAGATCAGAGGAAATAAATCTGGGGCAAGTAAAGAGACTCCTGGTTTTAAAAAAAAAAAAAACAGGTACTGGAAAGGAAGCATTCTGTACTGCTCTGTGAGCTCTGAAGATAAGCGCAAAGGGGGAAATGGGGGAATATTTTCTTGGTTTTGTCTGGGTTGTGAGGAGAGCAGCTATGACTCTGTACACTTTTTTCTCCACTTTAAATTCTCACATCCCTTTCCTGCTTCCAAAATGGCATCTCACTTCCACTCATAAGTTTCTCCCTTAGCTCTGCTTCAAAAATGCTGTGGTTAGTCTTATATCATGTTATGTCACTGAATCGATCTAATTTACCACACTGATTCCATGAGAATATTTTTCTCAGAAAAAGCATGAAAACCTTTGTGAGGGGCAATGTGTGTATGCTATGTGTTAAATTACAACCCCTCAGCACATAAACCTCAGAGCTCTGGGAACTGGTGTGTTTAACCCCTGGAATATCCCCTGGAGAGGGAGGGAGAGCATCACTGTCTGGGCATGTGCCAGAGCCCTCCAAAACTCAGCCCTGGCACTGCAAGCTGGAAGTGGAGCATAGTAGTGAAAGCCACTTAAGATATAAACCTACAGCTATCCCAAAACAATTTCTGGAGTCACCAATTTTTTGTCACAAAAACCCTGAATGATGCAAATGCATTGCTGAAGTTTAATATGTTGACATTTTTCATGAAAGCACATTTATTTCCTCGTACATCAGTGTGGTAATTTTTACAGTGCTTAAAAGACTGTAGGGTAGTGAACAGTACTTTAAATGAAGGGTGCACCTTTACATCTGTTGTACTATAACTAAATTCTTTCTGAGAATGCTGTTTATTAAAATGTATGTTTATTTAAAAAAAAAAAAAAACACACTGAAAAAATTCTTCTGACAACTTTATTTTTTAACATTCACTGAATAACTCCTAATGTGTCTCTCTGAGGGTTCTTATGCTTCTGATTTGTCTTGGAATACATTGCTATTTTGTCAGTACCTTAATATGCAAAACCCTCAGTATGTGAAGGTGCAAGAAAGCAAATTCTGTATTTTCAAATACTTGCTGAAACCTGGGTCCTTTCTTTGGGCTTCCTGCAGCATTATTCTCTTCTGATTGCTGTTTCTGCTGCTTTTGTATGCTGCCTCTGCATTTCAAGCCTAGTGAAAATGGTGCAACATTGTGCAGTGTTCCTTTTTTAGCCAATATAAAGAATTGTGTAAGTACAAAAGCACTAGCCATGATTTTTTTCCAGGTTCGTGGCAGTTTAGGAGCACAAATCAGCTTGGGTTTGGCACTTTTCAGGTGAGATGTAGCTGTATCTGAATTTGGAATTCCCTGAGCTCGGTAGATCATATTCTCATAACAGGATTCAGTAAGGGTACTCTTGGGTGTGCATGCTCCAAGTGTGCATATTTGTCTTCCTTCACTGCTATTTGTATAGCTTCTTTCAAATTTTTGCCAGGATGACAGTGTTTGCATTTGGCCTACTTTGGTTATTATTAGATACTTTCTGTGCCCCATAATTGACTCTTTTCTAACTCTTTTCTTTTTCTGCCATGTAAGATGCCTGCAGTCTTTCATATGTGTTATCTAAATATTTGATCTCTTCCATTAGTTTATCTGCATGCCCTGTTCTGCTCTTGAGCAATAACCTCAAATGTTTTCAAGCCCCATAACATTCTGTAAATCTACTGAAAGAGACCAGTGGTATCTAGCAAGAAGCTAACTGGGACATGTCAACTGGGAATAATGGTGCTAAAGTTATAAGACAGCATCTTGCAAAGGGCTAAGGCCTCCTTACCATGTGGTAACATGGCAGGATGTGAGAAGATCATGCTTTGTAGTTATTTTGTCAACTGGGTGAAATAATGAGGCATCAATGATTTGGCAGTGTTGTCAGCCAAGTATTCTTACGCAGTTATGATTTTAACATCAGCCAAAATCTGCTATATCCTTGCCATGTTTTAAGGTATCTTTTGAACGTTATTTCTGTACTATTTCATAAATTCCTTCCACAACAACCATCCAGACCTTTGGACCAAAGTAAAATGTGGGACATTATTTAAGTGCTATAGAAATTCTTGTGTTGCAGAATTGGGATGGGAATTGAACATCAGCACTATTTGAATGCAGAGATATTTTTGGAATTTGGGAAAAGGTGGGTGGTGGAGAAGAGAAGAACACAGGTTATTGATTTCCTAATTACAAGCAGGTCATGTCAGACACTACAATCAATAAGCTGTTCACTCACATTTCTGCATGAGTGGAGAACACTGTGAGTTACCAGGGTGTATATTTTTATTTAAACAGCTGTGTAGATGACCTTACATAAGGGTCAAAGCTGGTGAGCTAAGGCATGTTGCAAGTGAAATTTTGATGGGATATCTGCTAGCTAGTGAAATTATGCTTTCACATGACTAAGCAATTTAAGATAAGTATTGTAGCCAAGAATCAAATTCCTTTACACTCTAAAAATATTTCTCTGAGTTCATTCAAGCATCTAACTATCTGATTGGATCATAGCCAGAAGATAACTGAACTAACTTGTGCTTGTATAGGCTGGAAGCAATTAAAAAAACTGTTGCTGGAATGTGTAGTTTTGAGAAAACATCTAATTCACTTACCCTTTAAATACAGATTATTGGAGTCTCTTTTAATTTTTTAACCAAAGTCACAGGACAGAATTCAACTGAGAGGGAAAAAAAAAGGCATAAATACCCAATATGTATTCTAGAACACATTAAAAAAACCCAAAAAACAACAAATCACATCCTTAGCAGGCTCATGTACATCCATTAGATTATAAAAAGACTAAAATATATCTACGAATGTTGTATCCTTTCCCCTGCTAGATATCAAATAGACATTGTATTCACAGGGGGACTGAAGCAGTCTAAATTCCAGTGTGTAAGTGAGATACCAGATATTTTTTTTCTTGACAAGCCAAATTTTCATTTTGGTGTGAATTTTTTCTTTTCTTTTTATTTGCTCATTTTTGAGAACAAGAACAGGAGGGCCACTAATAGTCTGCAAAGCAGGAATAGTCTTACTGATCTGAAAAACTGAACACAGCGCTACAAATCTGAGTCACCTCTTTCAGATTTATTAGAGGTACCCTGCTTGTGAATGGTACAGGTGGTGATGCATCAATTCACTCTCAACCACCAGAATTGAAAACTGCTTCAGGTCAGCTAATGGTGTTAAAATGTTGCTGTGCCCAGGCTAGTAAATTCTGCATCCCAGGGCTCTTCTGAGGAGGGAGAGGATTTAAGCCTATTCTTTTCATTAGGACTTCAATATATTGAAATTTTCAGAGCAAAGAAGCCCTGAGGTCAGTATTTATCCCAAAAATATGCTCAACAGAAAAAAAAAAAACTGGCTCTGAAACAATTCTTCAGCTTTTGATTTAAACAGATTTTTACAGGAGAATTTACTTTGGACCTTAAGTGTAGAGAATGCCGGCATATGTATATCATGTCACCAACCATGCCTGCTCTCTCCAAGTCAGCCAGTATGACAACAGCGATTGTAGGGATAGTTCAGTTGGCTCTGCAATAATTGAAGCTGACAGCCAGTATAGAACTGAACAACATCTGCCTCATTCAAGGAGGAGAGCTGTTCAGGAAATTAATAATGCTGTGTACTGTATTTTAGGAATTACCTAGCTGTGATAAAGAAAACATAGACATAAGATGACAGTTGCAATACAGAGAGATTGTAAGCTAAATGGGTACAGGCTTGCCAGAACAAGTAGTCTTTATTGTTGTTGTTTGTTCTTTAGGCTGGACTTGCATCATCCAACTATTGAGTTATTTTGTTCACTGGTTGTACTGCTTCTGAATTTAGGAAAACAGAATTGAGTTCTTTTAGGCATGGAGAATTATAACTTAAATAAAGGATTTGCTCCTATGCTCAAAGTGAAATAGTATGTGCTTAAATAAATACTCTGTTGAATTGGATCTAGAATGTTCAACATCTCGTGGGACTCATCTCCTGAGAAATAACTCCTTTGGTGCATGTATCTGGAGACTAGTTCTCGCTAGTTAATGTACAAGAACCTTATTACTGCCTATATTTTTGAAATTACCAAAATCGCCACACTAAGAAGTAAAGTCTCAACACAGGACACAAAATGAAAGTCATGTTTCCATGTCCTTGATATTTACTTGTGTGGACATATGGCAAATTACATTGTATTACTTTGTGATACACAGAACTTGACAAGTGTTCAGCTAAGGGAAGAGAAGGCTCTAGGAAGATCTCACAGCACCTTCTGGTACCTAGAAGGGCTACAAGAAAGCTGGAGAGGGACTTTTTACAAGGGGTTTTAGTGGCAGGGCAAGGGACAATGACTTCAAATTGAAAGCGGGTAGATGTAGGTTAGTTATTAGGAATGCATTCTTCACTGTGAGAGCGGTGAGACACTGGAGCAGGTTGCCCAGAGAAGCTGTGGATGCCCCATCCCTGGAAATGTTCAAGGCCAGGTCAGATGGGGCTTTGAGCAGCCTGGTCTAGCAAGAAGGTTCCCTGCCCAAGGCAGGCATAGGGGAACTAGATGATCTCTAAGGTCCCCTCCAACCCACATTATTATATGATTCTATGAAAATACTGTTATTATGTAGAGATTTTGGTTCAGACTTCATTGATTCTGAAAAGTATCAATTATGGTAATGACCTATGGTGATCAAAGAATGGCACCCTTTTTGTTTACCTAGCCCAATGTTAGTAGCAATCTGATTCCTGTTTTAGAAGCTTTTCTTTTGGAAATTTGAGGGACGTTACTCTCTGATGTTGCTGGTTTGGAAGGCATTCAAACGTTTGAAGCTGAAGTTAGACATCTGTTATGATGAAAGTCTGAACAGAGAGATTTGCTGAGCAAAGCAGATCAAACTGTGGGCCAGAGGCTTGGTCTTGCTGAAGGTCTGATGGTACTCACGGCTGGCACTGAAGTGATCACACTCTAAAGAGGCCATTGAGAATACACTGTCTGGATTTAGGCCAGCTCCTCTTCTTGTTACAGCCTTCCCTTCTTTCTTCTCAAAAGTTTCCTTTTGTCTGGCTAATGGATTATGGCTAAAAGTCATACAGGATGGACCTAGGGCCAGGACAACTTCCCGATGTGCACTGCCAAAACCTAGCCTGCAAAATGAGCATTAGGAACCAGTGTTGGGCCTATAAATTGCAGAGGTTTGTCTGTGACCATGCCCAAGGAGAGCAGTAGAAATGTCTCATGAGGTTCAATTGGCCTTATGCTGTTTCATCTTGCCCACACACATCAAAGTTCTTATCAAACAAAACCTGTTATTGGAGGCTGTCTTGTGCTTTTAATTTATTTAGAGTTCATTCCATTAGGTGATTTTTTTACAGACAGTCATCAAGGAAGAATTAATTATTTTCTTCTCTCAAAGTTATCTTTCTCCCACCTTTCCATCTAGGCATAGTTATGATGCATATCTGTTATGTTTCTGAGTTTCAGATGTCTATATCAAAAACGTTGATCACATTCTTAAGCCAGAATTCCATGAAATTCAAAACTCCTTAAATAAATTTCAGGGGGAGTTGTTTTGTTTTTTGTTTTGTCTGTTTGTTTGTTTTTGAAGCTTCCCCTAAAAGGTTATCTAATTGTTTTCCTACTTATTGTCTATTGATTTTACTAATATATTTCAAGTAATCTTACACGTGATTATCTCTAAGCACTCTAATTATGGCCAATACATGTATTGTGTGATTTCATTATATCCACTGGTGACTCAGAATCCAGGCTGGTATAACTGAAAGCAAAGTCTGAACCATTATATTTTGTTCTACTACTGTAGAAGTTGGATGTGAGGCAGTGTCCTTTTATAAAACAGATTTTCTCATAGGAGATGAAAGATACAGTGGGTAATAAAGTAGTTAGGGAACTAAAGCAGACTTGAAAATCCTTGCTGTAGTCCCAAAAAACCCTAACGTTTTTGTTGCTTGATCATAAAGAATGATATTAGATTACCTGACGTTGAGATCCTATCCCATAATGTAAACCTTCCAGAACGCAACTGAGTAACTTGGGCTCTTTCAGAAGGGAGTCCAGAGCACCTGCCTCCACTGACAGGAAAAGGGTCTTGGGAGCTCTGTTAACTAGATTTCTTGGTAAAATTAGGCAACTAAATTCAGGTGGGAATAATGCTTCTTTTCTCCTAAGGGTTAAGCAGAGAGACAAATTTCCTTAGATAGAGCCTTGTAGGATTAAGGAAAAATAGCTACTTCAGACATGGTATACAATCCTGTGACTTTCATGTGCTTTTCCTCTGTGATTTTACCCAAGTAAAGGCTCTGTTTTTATTTGTTAGTGTGCAAGCTTGACATTGTATTATCAGGTTTCTGGACAAGGTCCATAGCTAACCTGTCCCTGTCAAGATATATCTATCAAAGCATAGACTTCATAGCTCCTTGTCTTATAATTCAGTAGAAGGTGTTTTTCCAGCTACTCAGTGAGTGGTAAGATTAATGACATAACAGTACATGTTTTATAGAAACAATTCAGGTACCCAAAAACCAGACACCCAATGCCATTTTAGATGGCTGAGTTATCCTGTTTAGCCTTTGCCTGTTGCCTCAGAGCAACTTGGATGTCTCCGATACTTTAGGATATCTCAAATGTCACTAGACAAACACATTTGAGCAACTGAATCTCACCTTCTTCACCTAGAATATAAATATTTCATTTTAACAATACAAATTGGTGCAAGATACTGTCACAGCGATGTTCCATTCTTAACAAAAGTAACTTCCAAGCCATTGTCTGGTCTGATGAAAACCTATAAGCCAATCTTCTAAATTCTTTTGTTTGGGTTTGGAGTATTTTTGCAATTTAGAAGTGAAGAAATGATTCCTTAGCAAATGTGGTCATTGTTTCAGGAAGCAAAATAAAACTGTTACAAAACAATTAAGCAAAACGTGGCAGTTATTTGGAAACCAGGATAATTTTGGTATCGTTATGATGTATTGTGTATCGCAGAATTCTGATATCATTGCATTAAAATTCAACTGAAGTTTGTGAAATGTAACAACACCAAATCAACTTTTGACCTGTAATGTATTATCTCAGTGGAATGTGTGTCCGTTTTTAAAGCTGTCATATCCAGAGCTTCACTAATAAGTTGGAATGTTCCCATGAAATGTCTTGACCTGAAATGCAGTGGTCTTCAAGTTTAGTTAAAACAATAAACTTTAGTTATTAATTTTTGTATTAGATTTTATGTCCCCTTACATGTGAAGTGCAACAGAATTGCTGTCTTCTGTCAAATACCTGCAGAGGACGCTACTTGTGTAATGCAATACCAAGTCTGAAGTTAGTGCAATACAGTAGATGTAGGGGCAGGAAAATGAGGTTTCATGAAAGAAAAGGGTGGGGGGGTTGTTTGGTTGGTTTTTTTATTAGATAAACTTTTTAAAAATAAAGTGTTCATAACCTGAAATCTTTTGAGGAAAAAACTTACTTTGTATAGAAATATTTGACTGATCAAACGCAATTCTTCTCTGGGAAAACATTCCAATGGCAAATTTGCAATCACTTCCACCTTGTAAATCCTTTGTTAGTGTCTGTGCACTGCTAACCTCAGCAACACTCGGTTCTGTTGTCATAAGGTATAATAAATCACATTTGGAAAGGTATCTGCAAAGCAAATATTCCTCCCAAATTAAAAAGGCAAACATCTACAATTCAGCTGCAGTAGGTACATGTTTCTTGTTACTTACTGCATCTCTGATGTAAACTACAGGCTTCTTCAAAAGAAGCTCAGACCTGACCCAGGGAAAGCTTCTTCACCTTTGTACGCTTATCTTTTGGAAATGTGCTCTACAGAGAAGTGTTTATAAAAAACAAGCAAGATGTTAGAGCTTTTTTTGATAGTGCTTAATCACCAAAAATAAAATATACCCTTATTTAAGATAATGAGAGTCTTGTTGTTGCAGTCAATGAAGCCAGAACTAGGATGCCAGACTAAACTTAGCTGCTTTTTATCAAATGAAGTCTGGAATTTCTTGCAGATTGCTCAGAATCAACTCTAAAACCAAATCTCTGGTCTGCTACATGTTACTGACAAGAAAGAAGTGAAAAAAAAATTGAAGGGTAATGAAAATATTTAATTTTATATTAAAAAAGCCTAATATGTCAGCATATCCAAAATAATAATTTTCTCTGAAGCACTTTTTCTTTTCTGAACTTGACTTTCAAAGTCACACTTCATATCAGTTAGTGCAATGTTTCTGTACTAGCAATTGAAAGCTCCTATAACTTCAAATAAATCTACCAAAATTTTACAATCCAGTCTGAAATTTTCTGCCTTTTTCATAATTTTTTAAGGGATGCATAAATATGTGGACATGTCAAGTGTTCTTGTAATGGTTATAAATACTCTTGACCTAATCCAGGGGTTATTTTGTCTCTGTATATGTCTCCTGCTGGTGTCAGGGGCCCTGAACCTGGCTCCGTTTCTCTAACCTGACAAAGCACTTAAACCAGTGCTTAACTTCAGGCACAGGAATAGATGACTGGCATCAGAAGGCCAACCTTGTGTGTAGGTAATTTCTAGGTTATCACCAGGTCCTTAGAGGAAAGGAACTAGATTCAACATATGCTTAAGCTTCCAGAGCTTCAAGGCCAAGAGCCATGTAAATCAGTAGGACCCAGGGCATGGTAGAAAAGGGATCAAAGCTTCAGATACAGAAAATTTCAGTTTCAGAACACAAAATTTATTGTAACTGTGACCTTGTAGAATATTATCAACAGAACAGATGCTGCTGAAAATATTTCAGGTGTCAGGTGCAATTACAGAAAATAAATTCAGGAGATAGTTGATAATTTTATTTTGGTTTAGAGGAAGGGTGGGTGTTTTTATTCAATAACTTACATGTTTTTTTCTCAACTACATTATTGTCTAGGCTAATGCGGCCAAAGAGCCATCAGAGAATTGTTTAAAATTTTTCATGACTAAGAGCTACCTAGATTGTGGATTTTGGCAAGCAACATGGAAAGAAACAGGCTAAGCAAAGCTGATGTAACCAGGGAGAAAAACAGGAAGGCGATAAGGTGTGAAGTGTTTACTCCAGCAAATACAACAGATAAAAGGACTGTTTTGATCCTGGGCTCAAGTCATTGATAAAAGTTGATATGAGAGTTATTGTTGTCCTGCAGAGATAGGTGGGAAAAGTGCTGTACAGACAGCCAGGAAGATCTCTGCCCAGAAGGCCCTCAAATGAGAGCTGACAATGTTAATGGAAATGGACAGGTCCGATTCTTCTTTAGGTTATCTGTGTCCTCAGCAATTCCAGTCACTTCCACTTTCATTCACTAGGATTTAGCATCATCTTCTAGCAGCCTGAGCTAGCTTCCAGACCAGCATTAGGAGTCTTGCAAAGCTTTAGCTGGATGTACACATCTTTGTTCTATTCACTATAGCTCAGCAAAAAGTTTTGGTAAATTTGGTAAATTCAGACAATTTTGTTTGGATTTTTTCTTTCCTAGATAAGCTAAGTGTATTTTCATCATTGCAAAAGTAAATATCTATTCCATTTTACCTGTTTCTTTGGCATATCTATTTACCAAACTGAAACTGAACCATAAAAAAGATGGTGACTTTCTACTATGTAAGAGTTTGCCCAGAAAAATCAATGTTGAAGAATGACAGCCAAGAGTCCTGTAAGTCGTATGACTTTGCTATGTACTCAAGTATTTTTGGAGCCCAGACAGTACATTAAGAAGTGACAGATTCATGTAGTTTAGCTGGTGATTTATAAAGTTTGCTAGCTGATTTAATAGACTGCTAGAAAGCGTTGTTGTTCAACCAAGTAAAGAGAATCATAAAATGGTAATGAATGTTATGACAGTTCATGAATATTTCATTTGGGGTCTCTTTCAGATGCCTGTTAGTTTATCTCAAGATCTAGGAGTATACTGCATATAAATCTGATGGAGGGTAGGAGCTCACAGTAAGCCAAGAGACAGAGTGGAGAGGTTTGGTGAGAGCAATGTGTGTTTGAACAAGTGGCTCAAAAGTGCTGCATCTCAGTTGAGTTCTCTACAAGGTGGACATAAACTGTAAAGTATCTAGGACACCAAGCAGTGCTCTTCAATTTCTTTATTTGCTATTTGAACATTTAAAAACAACAGGTAGCGTCATTCAAGCTTGCCATGTTTACCATTGATTTCTGAGGATACTGATTTAGCCTAACTTTGGAGGAAAGCCTTTGTCAAAAAGGCCAAATGAATTTCCATCTCATCAAGTGTTTCTTACACCTGCTGACCACAGCAACTCTCGATGGGGACAGACATTTTTAATAAGGTAAATCTGGAACAAAGACTTCCAGTTTTCCATCTCTAACATCCCAAAGTGGGGAATGTACTCTTTATGCTACTTTAAGCCTTTCACGGGTATCTTTACCCTGTAGTCAATTATGTATTCCACTGTCAATTTTGTAATAGGTCTTGAATAATTAAAACGGAATTATTTGTGTGATCTAATGCCAAATATTAATGAAATAAAAAAGGAAAAGTTTTTGCCATGTGAGCTGTATTTTAATGTCTTTTGGTCCACACAAGCAAGATGGACCTGCCTTTTCATAGCAGTGAGGTGAAAATTCTTCTGTTTCCAGTTCCTTGGCTTGCTGTTAGTGATAAACCCTTTTGAAAAAATGGACTTATAACTTTATGCAGTCTGAAGGCTGGCACTAAATGAAGCAATAAAAGAGCAACACTTGAAGACAGGCCAGCAATAGCACCAAACCAGAAGTTCTGTTTAATGGGAATTACTCAGAGAGGTGAAAACAAATATGAAGACCTTGAAGGGGCTTGCAAAGGTGGTTTTTAGGGTTTTTGTCAGTGTTTTGTCATGTGAAGTGAGATTGAATCCCATCCCACAGACTGAAAACTGTGGCATGAAGGGGTTCTTTTTCAGCTGATAAATCCTTTTGGTGTTAGCCTGTGGGATCCAAGATTCAGCTTCAGTTTTGTATCTCTGGGAAAGATGAGTTTGTACCAAAAACGAAAATGCCCTATTTACAATGATGCAGAAGGAAGATGTTAGGACAGATTCTGTGCTACTGTGTCATGTCATTTGACACCATCTGAAAGACAAGAAGGCAGGAAAAGCTTTGTATGAAAGCTGTGAGGCCTTGCAGTTTGTCTGGTTGAATCAACATTTCTGAAGGGGCTCAATTCAGTATTAAAATCTCTGTAGCATAAATCATTATTTACTTTGAGTAAAAAGCCTAGAAGTTCCTAAATTAATTTACTTTTATCAAATGAATTTATGTTTATCAAATGAATTTAGAACTGCAATATAAACAAAAATGCATGATCACCCTTGTTCATCATATTTTATTATAACCAGCATGGACAACTGTGTTGCACTCATATACGTAAGCCCAAAGAAATTTTTTTTTTTTTTTTTTTTATTATCACCTCTTGGACAGTAATACACTGAGAAAACAATTTTCACAATTTTTTCAGTGACTTCTGAGACAGCTTGATCTGTATTTCCGAGATGGATGAAGAAGTCTGGAAATGTTTGTGAAAAATTGCTTGTTCAGTTCTGGTTTGTGTCAAGGGTTGTTCTGCAAACTGAAGGGAGAGAGATATGCTGTCCTAGCAGATTTGACTTATGTTTACAGTAATTTGTTTGGCCACTGTTTATTACTTAATAATCAATCTTTATTATTACATTAATTCTAACTGGGATATGTGAAACATGCAGTGAATTGACCACATGACATCAGTTTACTTGCTGAATAATTTAAGCTTTTTCCTTCTAATACCATAGGCTGCAATGTCATTACTTTTTGGCTGTCCTAATATCCTACTTATATTGATGTTATTTCACTTGTTATTACCTTCTTGACATGAAATTGTTTTTCAAATATGGAAATCTTGCTCAAATATTTCTACATGACAGAATCCCGCATTAGTCCATAATGTATCATAATAACAAAACAGTGCCACATAAAGCAAATGATTTGTTTTCTAACCTGTGCCAGCCTTCACAGTAAGGGGACAAAAGATGCCAGAAGGAGAATTTTGGTCTGCATATTTTTTATATATTCTTATTTATCTTTACAGGATGCAGGGAATAATCTTGCTGATAATGGAGAGGCAGCAAATTCACAAGCATTAAATGGACAGGGTGATTTATCCCACTTCACACTGCTTTATAAGCAGTATGTATCACTCCTGCAAGTAGCCTTCTGCTTAAAGAATTGTAAGAAATATATCTTACTATTACTTTTATTGATAAAACAGGCAAACCACCTTAATTCATTCTTCATCCAGAGTCTTTTATCACAGCATGGTTGTGATTAGGATTCTGATCACCCTGTGTGCCACTCTGAGATTGAGAGGCTCTATCTACTCATCTATTATTCTTCACGAAGGAAAGCTCCAGTGTACCATCTGTTTTCTTACTGAATCTTGCATGTAGCTGCAAAGAGCTGGTCACCAGAGATTGAGTCTGGCAAGAAAACTCTTGGTTTGCTTGGAGATAGCTAAGGGTTCACTGCTATTGGCTTGTTTAAGTTTCAGGTGAAAATAAACTACTCTTCTCTGTTGTATTTCAATTTATATTTGATCTGGTATTTATTTATATTTAACTTCTATTTAATTTAGATCTGATCATAATTGATTTTGTAGTTTTTCTTGCTTTTTCTCCAACCAAAAATGACTTGGGAAAAGACTCCAAAAGAGCCATAGATAACCATACTATAGAGCTTTAATTGAGGACAGGTCTGTCTGGCATCTTATAATAAAACCTGGAGTAACAAAGGCTGTTTTATGCTGGTGATGCCTGCTCCTTTTGGCACAAGGAACTGAAATGGTTCCTGGTGTCATCATGTTCAGATAAAACATGGTATCAGCAACCCACTAGATATACCTGAATGTCATCATCCCTTCAATGCTCTTCTTCACCAGGTCATATAATCACCTTTGCTTTATTTTAAGAATGTAGGATTGACAGGTACCAGCTGAATCACCCAGGCATTGCAAGTTTACATTACACTGTACACTGTTGAGGGTCAGGTTTTTTAACACTGTGTAGGGTTGGGATGTGTCCATCTCCTGGCCTCCCAACATCCCTGCCCTGTGTACCATTGTCTTCTCCTGTACAGAGGTATAGCTCTACCAAGTTCACTGCCACTGTGCTTTCCTCATCTTCCTTGAGGCTTTTTTCCTTTAAACTGCACAATTCTATTGGAGCTTCACAACCTGCAGTATTTTATAATAGTCTGTGTTATTCCCCAAAGAGCAATAAAAAGTAGCTTTTGAGGCTCCTCTTTTTGATCCATTATTTAGAGCCTAATTTGTGCTGTCTGCAATCCCCACATCAGTGCCAGTGGTCCTGCAGTTCTGCAAATTCCCTTCAGGACTAGACTAAAATCATAAATCTTTTTTTAGGAGGTATTTAGATATCATCATAGCACAATTTTTTACAATCTGCTCCTCTTACCATGGATTTGATTTTCATAGCAGAGAAGGACTGTCTGAGGAAACAACTCTATTTCTTACTGACTCTCAGCTTCCAGATTAAATTTTTACTTGGCAACAAAACTTCCTTTCCCAAGATGATGGTTAGACTGTATTGGTCCTGGGCTCAACTCAAGCAAACATTTGTGTTTGTACAAAACCTGGCTATTTTCCCCATGTGCTCAGTAGGACTCTGGGAACTGAGCCATACAGAGTCAGCAAGACCTGAAGTCATTAGCTCTGGGCAGATTCTACATGAAGCAATGCAGGTTATTAGACTGTGTCAGTAGTAGCAAGGGAGTTTATTTTTGCTTCATTCCTGTAAATGACAGCTTTATAATATGTGCACACTTGGGCAATCAATCTTTTCTTTCTTTTGGTCTCCTCCTAGAGAAAGAATAAAACCATTCTTTCCCTTAAATATGCCAAGGCCTTTTTCACTTCCATTTAATTCATTTTGTGATATACGGTGTTTTGCCTGACAGGGCAGGCCGGTGATGCCACATGGCAGTCTGATACTGCATTATTATGATTCATTCAAATGCCATAGCTGCACACACCAATTGACAAAAGCTGTCACTGACACAGTCTTTAGCCCTAGCACCTTGCAGTCTGAGTGCTAATGATGCTGCATGGTGCAAATCCACAGAGACATAGGCATGCTGCTGGCAAGACTTGCGCAGAGGTTTCACAGGCTTCATCTTTGCATCACCAAGGAATTTTGTGTGGGCTTTAAAGCAGCACAGAAGGCAAATTTGTCGAGTAAGAGGGCGAGGATGCATATGAAAGTTACACAAGAGGCAGCATTACTCCCCTTGCTGCTGGGTGAAGGGTTCTTGCAGGGGGGCTCAGAGGTTTGATCCCAACTTCAAAGACTACAGACTTGTCTTAGGTTAAGTAGTCGTTGAAAAGTTCATCCAGAATGCTGCTCAAAGGAACACCATAGAGATATAAGCTATAAATGCTATATTACTTTGTTTCACCCCATATTACCCCTCTGAAATTTTTCTTTTCTTTTTTTCCTTCCCACCTTTTTTTTCCATTTTTTTTTCTTTTCATTTTTCTTCTCCCTTATTTTTGATGTTGAGTAGCTGCAGGAACAGGAAGGACAAGGTTTCTCAAGACACCTAGAAGCAGTTGTCTTTAAGTCTTCAAGCAGGAGCACATTATATAAATAGCTGGGCAGAACAAAACCCATCAAAGAGAGCAAAGTCTGAAGACTAAAAGTGGTGTGTCAGAAATTAGTCAACAAAAAGGTGAGATTTATTCAGGTATTTATTCAGCCATTGACCTGAGGACTGTATAAATTGGTGTCAGTGCTGAAAGTGCAGATGGAACCAATGGAACAGGTTTTTTTAAAATCATCATGGTTATCGCATCCAGCTGCCTCCTCAACTCATCAGTGCCATTGCGGCCTGCTGGAGTGAGGACGTGTATCAAAGGAAACCAAATAAATTCAGGCCCTTTGCTATTATCTGTAACTCTTGCTCATGATGCTGTGAACCTTCTATTGAAAAAAACAGCTTCAGATTAAGACTAGAAGTCGTTTGCTGTATCTAGAGGGGACAGATAAGGCAATGGGGGGCTCTCCTTCTCTGACCTATTGTCTCCAAAGAAGCAGCAGTCTCAGAGACAGGAGCTTCTGCTTCTGCCAGCATTGGTTGCTCCTTTCTCTTTGTGGGTGTTTCATTTTGTCATCTCTCCATAAAAGCTGTTATCTTCAACACCAGCTGAAAAAAACCCCACAACATGATCTTATGTAACAGGCTAAAACAATCACTAACAGTGGTGGTTTGCCACTGAAATCAGCAGACTTATATTTCTTTACTCAGAACCTCAAACCTTGTTTAACCACCTCGTATCGTGGGATGACAAGGTCATGTTAGAAATTTGACCAACTGAACCAATTTATGCCCCTGAGATCATCCACATCACAGTGTAGTAGTTGAGTAATGCTTCTGCTGTAACTCGGTGCACTCTGCAAAACCCTTAGGCTGGAAGAGGCTGTAGACAAGGAAGTTTATCATCTGAATTTCTGCAATCCCCCTCCCCTCCCCACCAATGCACACCATGTCTGACTTCTCCCCACACTGTTGATTGTTTGTTTGGGGGTTAATAACCATCCTTCAGTTATCAAAATTGTTGTTGCAAAATGTATTATCTAACTAGACACATGTCTGATATAGAAAGGGAAAAATGAATTAAAGGGGATACCTGCTGCTTTCAATTCTGATATTAAAACCATGTGTGACATAATCCCACCAGTCAGAAGAAGCAGATTGAGCTGCTAATGGGCATGTTATCTGTGAAACACAGCTATTGACTTTCCACAGATTGCTTGGGGGGAAAGTACAGAACAGTGAATTCTCACATTTCAGACTCCCTCTTGCTAAAAATAAGTTAAGTTTGATTATTCAAATATATGCTAATTGAAAAACAACATTCAAAATAGATATTAAAAAATGAAATGGAAAGATGTCTTCATGCTTAAGACCTAGAGCGTGAGAGGTTTGTATTCATGATCATTTCTGCACTAAAGACCCTGTCTATGGCACTGAACAACTCTGTCAAGTCAGATGCTCAAAGTGGCCACACAAAATTACAATCAACTTGGTGGTATGAAGATCTTTAAGCAGGTCTTGAGGATGTGGATTTGGTCCCCATGGGTCAGTTCCCTGCTTCTAAAGCATCAAAAAGTAGTTTTCTGTTTCAAACTATGCTTTGTAGATACACTGTCAGCAAACACAACACGTTCATGATGGAGACCAGAGCAGAACATTATCATTGGTCTAACAATTAAATTTCTAACTCTGCTGTGCTCAATACCTATGTCTGAAATTCATATAGTAAACTATTCCAGTTAAAAAGTTAAAGAAAATAATCTATACAAATACAGAAAATACAGATTTTTACTCAATAAAAAGTAAAAATAATTGATATTCTAAAAATACTGTTTTGAACTTCATTCCGTATGAAGGGATTTGAATTTTGTTATCATTGTTTAAAAGCACAGACAGTATAAATATATGGACTTTATGCTTGCAACTCAGATAACTTAAGTAACTGTCACACTCACAGTGACAGCAACTGGAAGTTATCTCCTCTTGTAGGGAAAGAGTAAGTTAGAAAAGCAAAGTTTCCCATGGTTGAAACTTCTCTTTCTGTGGTGATGACTAATCAGTGTCTCTTAACCTACAGCTTTTATCATGAAATGTGTATGAGGGGGTTGAGCAAGTTTAAAGAAATAAGGCGGTGGGTATATACTTCATTTTATTTATTTAATGTCTTGAATTATTAAAAAGACAGGTGGCACTTGGAAGATAGTTTATATTGATCTATGAATTATCAGCCAGCAAAAGGAGCAATATATTGACAGATACCTTGACCTTTCATTATAATTTTGAGGATTGAACCATGAAGGATAAAAAAAGAGTGAATCCTGTTATATTTGTACCTAGAGTGAACAGAAGCCTCCAGATACATGATAACAATATAAATTATTGTGGGATTAGTTCTTTTTTAAACAATAAATGTAAAAGATTACAAAGCAGATGTGATGACACTTAAGACTGGGACAAACTTTCCTGGTAGACTGATAACAGGCTACAGTGCTTTTAATCCATGGTCATTGACTTGAGTCTGTCTCAAAACGCTAATAATTAGTGGAGGGTCAAGGCTCTTCTCACTGATCTAGACGTTTATGTTCAGAAAACGGCAAGAACAATGTAAGAATAAAATGAAAGAAAAGAGAAACTGGGAAGAAAAAAAAACCAAAAAAGAAAAATGCAGTGATCTTTTTCTTTTACACCATTGCAAGGAATATAGACAAAATACCAAAAAAAGTCTTCCTTAAGGAAACTACCTGCCTTTGCTTACAAAGGTACCTTTGGAGGAAAAGTGTTATATTGACTTTTCAGATAATATACGGTAAAGGAAGAGATTAAAAAACAGCATTATATTTCAGTGTATGTCCCTAACTCATGAGTAAAAGAATGTGACTTTAACATCTACCTTGGACTAGAAATTTTGTTTCAAATCTTTTCATCTAATGATGTTGGGTTTGTACATTATATTAGGTTTTTCTATTGTTTTGTTGTGCTGTTTTCTTTTTTTCCTGCGCATAGACTACTGAACCAGAACTAACTAAGATTTGATTAAATCACCTTTATCTAAGCTGTGTCTGACTCAAAATAGAATCAATTCTAGAGCTATTGCTCTGTGAAGAATTCCACAGCCGAAGAAAAGTAGAGCTTTATTTCCTCCAGTCTCATATTGTGCTCCACTTTCAAATACTGACTATGAGGAGATGTCCACATGAAGATTTAATTGTACTCTAAATATCCATCATATATTTCTCTGCACAGCATCCTCACATAAATAATCCATACAGTACCAGGCTACACTTGCAGCTCCTATGGCATCTCCCTGCCGGACAGTCACTCTTTTGCTGTCAGTGGGTTGTACTTATCAGAAAAATGGCAGCAGTCACAGCTCTGTCTGCCACTGGTTCCTCATTTGTTGAGATGAGAATTGTCTGAAAAAATTGATAATGTTTCTCTTGTTACTTGATTCAGCCTCTTACTAACACTGTCCTTGCCCCAGTTGTGTGTGGAAGGTGCTGCTGTATTCATCAGACTCCACTCAGAGTTTTTATCCCTGACACCTCTGCAGGGACACCTCACATGGTCATGCAGAGCCAATACATCTGATTCAAGCAGAGCTTGTCCCCTTCACGCGGCCTGCAAGGGGCCAAAAGCAGAGCTCCCACGGGGGTATTGGCTCTCCAGAGCATGTGCCTCTGTGCCAGCTCTGCCTGGCACCAGGGACATCTCACACCTGCTGACGACCTGAGTTGACACTGAGTCTCCTCTTCGTGCCACCTGCTCCTCTGAGGTCCTTTCTCCAATGCTGCACTCGTTTTTATGGTGAAGTTATTGGACGTTATCTAACAGGTCAGAAAAGAGCAAACTTTCAATTAGAATTTCTTAAATATGCAGTTTGCTGTTGGATAGCCAGTGACGTTTTTGTAATTAATGAAGTCTATTAATTTAGATTCTGATACACTTCTCAAAGGCATCAACTTTTTCAGGTGCCTTTCAGAAAAGTTGAAAATGCTGCTGCTCCTACTTTCCACTTTTGCATTAGCAGCTCCTTACCACAATAAGGACATTATTTTCCACAGAAGAGAAAGAGGATATGTTTATTTTCATTCTTTTGTCTTTTATCCTCTTCCCCGACTCAGACCTCTCTGTTTCTGAGCATGACTGAGAGTCAGTGAGTTTCTGTATCTGCAGCCCAGTTTCCAAACAGGTTATTGAACCTGTTTCAGCATTCTCAGTTGCCCATCCACTTTTGCAATACAACAGACCTCATGATCCAGTGACAATGGTAGACATAAAAATAATAATAATAGACAAACTGGCATCCAAGAGCTCTCTACACTGCCATAATTATGCTGTTTTATGTACTTCTGGCAGTTGGATAACCTGCACAGGGCATGATTTTTCAGGTTATTAATAACATTTTATGAAATTCTGACTCCTGTGCAGCATGGTAAATTTGAGTACTGTCAAGAATTAAATTCACACCATAGCTCCTGACTGTTTCACAAAAGAAAGTCCTCTTTTAACAAGTTAAATAGCAAAACGATGACTGGGCAAAGATTTTCATTTAATAGTGTTTATTGTTCTGCCTGTGGTCCAGCAAGCGAATCCAGCTATATCTAACATACAAAAATCATACCTGCTTCCTTCTGCCACAGTTTACAAACTCTCTGTTTCTTTGTTGCAATAGCTTAGATCTTCAGTAGAACCACTAATGACCATGTGAACTCCCAGGTACGCTCTTGATTGAATGATCTTAACTTTCTTAAGTAGTCCTAAACGCCTAACTTTTGTTAATTAAGCTCTGGACAGGTGCTTTTAATCAGCAAAGGGTTTCAGGATGCTATCCTGTGCCGCTTCTGGAACAATCAGGTGATTATCTTTCAGGAGAGCATTGCTGGACCATTCTGCTTTATAGCTCATTACCATTATCTCTCATTAGGAGTGTAGCTTGCTCAGAGAACAAGGAAGGTTTTCTCATCCTCATTATTTTCCAAACCACTAGTTCCCTGGCAAGAATATTTGTAAATCCAAGTTGTTCATTACAATAGCTAGATTAAAATGTGACCTAAAACTATTGCCACATAAACCAAAAAACAGATTTGGACATAACAGTCATGTTTTTCATAAAACGTAAAAAAACCAGTAGCAATTGTGTATTTATAGCTTAGAAAATACCCTTTAGGTCACAGGTATTTATGTACCTAAATGTAGAAGTTACTAACACTTTAATTCAAATGTAATCTCTTATCTCTTTGCCACTTTGTTAATCCGACGAAGGTTAGAGACCATTAAATTACAAAACTCTGTTATTAGATGCAGTCAAATAGGGAAAATCATTTGGCAAGCCACACAGAGAAAGTAATGCAAATCTACTGAAAACTCTATACATCTTATCTGAAAAGGGATCAATTACAGGCTAAAAATCTCTTTGGGCTATATTCTCTGTTTTAAAAATAAGTGACGTAATTTGAATGTGCTGTTTTCAGACTATTAGAAGGCTAAATAAGCCATACCTGAATTTTTATATTACTATTCTGGTTAATAGTTACACTGACAAATATCTTGCAGGACAGGTATGAAATGCTTTACTCTATATAACATAGCACTCTGGTAGCCTGTGCATGTAAAAGGAAAACTGAACACATGCAAACAGACTCAAAATTAGTCCTTTCTGAAGCACTTAATACGGTAAATCAGGAGGCTGGCTGGGTCTACATGTCACAACACCGATGTCCAGACTGAGCCTGAAGAGGCTAATCTGCACCCTCTAGTGACCCAAACTGGTTGAAACATCGGCAGCTACAAATTACTAAATTACTTGGAACATTTGTCCCCGAGTCAAGACCTTTATCACTCGATTACTGCTGTAGGGCAAATAATCGAAAATCTCCATAAAACTGAGAAAACTGGACTGCACCAGGACGTGTGGAAGCCTCCACGAACCTTAGGTGTTGACTTCTCCCCACTGCCAGCCCGGCCGTGAGCAGCTGTACGAGGTGTAGAATAGGCCCATAATGGCCATGCTGTTCGCTCTGTTCCCCCTGTCAGCCATCCACAAACCCGGCAATCTTGGAGCACAGACCAGGGTGGTTTGAGAGCTCCAAGCAATTCCTGCATTGCATGTCCCCCCTATGGGGAGTTGTGCTGCTCCCAACTTCCTGCAGCCATGCAGCAGGTTTGTTGTACAGATTAGCCTGGGGCAGCCTAGAGTGCATGTTCCAAAAATAAAGGCAGTTATAGTAATCTGCTGTGGCAAGCATGTGCGTGTATGATACACATTTACTCCAAGCCTAGTGATTTAATAGGATTAAATTCTGATCAGCAGAGAGAAGACTGATCATAGTAATGAGAAGATGAGTAGAGTACATCTGG
The DNA here is from genome assembly GCA_035583155.1 of Acropternis orthonyx. Lineage (NCBI taxonomy): Eukaryota > Metazoa > Chordata > Aves > Passeriformes > Rhinocryptidae > Acropternis > Acropternis orthonyx. The sequence continues at coordinate 24,168,515 of JAWWEU010000163.1, read as the reverse complement.
CTCAACAGCAAACTGACTTGAAGAAGAACGTGATACAGTTCAGTGTACATTATGAAGGAATCATATTGGACCTCAGGCTTATTCGCTATATTAAGTTAGCAATGCTGTAGGAAAATTGGATAGTCTAGCATTCCCCTTTTAAGTAAGCATCTAATGCTTTGCTGTGATACTTTATTCCTTTTTAAGTACAAGGCATGAAATGAAGTGTTCAAAATAATGTGGTCAAAAAAGCAGATTTACAAACAGAGCAGAATTCCCAGCCCGGTAGCCACTGTAGTACCATATAATGCAGTGTTGGGTGAAGATTATCACGAAGCAATTTTCATGGCTGCATTCAAAATCTATGCTGTCAGTAGTCCTGTTTTCAATAGCAGTGAACCTGACAGGGAAATCATCTGAGAAAGAATAGACTCCCAGTGTTGTCAAACTGCAAGGCAACTCTCCAAATGGGACAGCTTGCAGCATACAGATGAAGTAAAGGAACTACAGGGGGTTAGACTATGGTAAAGTATAGTATAGGTGCTTATTACTTAGAGGTAAAACAAGTGGAGAAAGTTCAAGCAGTGGGCTCCAGGGAATTACTAGGGAGAATAATTAAAAATTTGGAGGAATGCTAATGTGCTGAAATAAGAAAAAAAAAAAAAAAAAGAAAAAAAAAAGAAAATTTAAATATTAGGAGAAAAAAAGTAGGTCAAGGGAGTATAAAAGGCAGGGAAACCTTATGACTGCAAATGTGCTTTCCTGCCCTCCTGGCACCCCTGGAGATGATAAGGAGAGATTGGCAGAAAGCAGGCAGCACAACCGGCATATCCAAGTGCAACTAGCAGGCACTTCTAATGAAAAACAGTAATTGAAAAATGTCCTCTTCACAACTACTTTTGCCAGAGGTGTTTTTTTGTTGGCTTTTTTTTTTTTTTTCCCTGAGTCTATTTTGTATTTCTAGAACTTAATTGCTGGGAAGTTTTGCTGGGGTTTTTTGTTGGCAGTAGGTTTTACTTTAATGTGGGCATTCTGTCATCTTTGCATTGCTACATTTCAGTTTTGATTTGCTGCTATGAAAGTGTAGTAGGACTTTAGTTAAACCTGGAAGTTTATCATACAGTGAATGTGCAGTTTTTAAACTTAGGAAGAATCTCATCAAGAAATCAACACATGACTTCAGGAAGAGTAAGAAGTCATTTAACAAAAGGAAAATGAAGATTTTTTTTTTTTTTAAAAAAAGTTGCAAACATCATTTTTATGCCATTGTATTTTTTTTTTACCATGTTTAATAATAAGTCTCTCCAAAGGGTCCATCTTTTTTTAGTTCAAGTCTTGAAGCAGAGCAGTAAATAACAACTTGCCTAATGTTCATTATCTGATTAAAGAAATTGAGGCATGTAACGGTGCAGAGGTTAAAAGACAGGGAGGATTAACGGATGAGTGTAGCTAATTAAGGAACCGGCCCTGCAAGCAATTACATACATGGTTAACTTTAAGCACTTCAGCATTAATGGGACTACTCACATGCTTAAGTTAAGCACATGTGCTTGTGAACTGGAGCTTGAAGACCACATCCTGTGAGATGTTGAGAACATGTTAAACATTGAAGGCAATAGGATTGCCCTGATTCCACTGGGAGCTGTGGATATTGTGCACTCTCCAGTACCAGGCTTCAGGATAGGGTAGCACAGGTTAATGGGGAAGAGCTTGTTGACAGAGGTTTCCCAATGAAGCTTCCTAGGTAAATGCTGGAGAGCATTTTTTTCAGAACATTCTGAATCCAGCCTTCATTGATGAGCATTTATTTTTATTAAGCTTCCCAAGGTCAATACTGAAATTAAGAATGTTTTTTACTCTATTAGTCAGCAATATAGGGTAAAAAAGACAAGCTGAAAGGGATCTATTCCACTGGGGTAGGTTGGCACAAGGTATGGTGTCTGCAAGAAGTGGGTCACAACAAAGTTCAGTTTTACTTCTCAAGCTCCATTTTACACAGTAGCATAAAGTGAGTTACCTCTTTCACACATTTGGGCCCCTGTCAAGGTCACAGTAACAACCCTATACAACCAAAACCTCATGCCCAAAGGACAAACAGCAAGTCTATATTTGATCCAGACATCCATTGTTCCCTAGGAGATTGCAGTCAGTACTCCTTGTCTTTCCTGTAGCAATGATCTTTTTTAAATAAGAAAAAGCACAGAATCATTGATCCAGTAGGATTCCTTCAGTTTGCCACTCTAAATTTTAGAAGCACGAGTATCTGTAAATTAAACAAGCAAAGGTATCAAATGTAATTTAGTCACATCTTCTGACAGTCTTACTGCCCACACTAACTGGGAAAATATTTCTTGCACTATGTTTGCATTGCTCTTTCCTAGGAAGAAGGAATGGCTATGGATATCTTTTCTTGGGTTTGGGTTTTTTTTTTTCTTCTCCTGGTGTGCCAAAAGGAAAGGGATTGCTTGGCATTGTGCTCTATGTCATTTATGGTCTTTCTGTATCATTTCCAGAGAAAGAAATAGTTGTTGACACTGATTTAGAAATTAGGATTAAACTGTCAGCATCATAACTGCCAACCAGTTGAGCAGAGAGTAAAATGATGAAAAGTGAGAAGACAGACTTATTTTAGGCCGAGTATATTTCAGTGTCCTACAGTTTCATCAGCTGGAATCCATTGAAATTATTGATTTTTATGTATTTATTGGGGTTTTTTTTAATTCAAAGGAGATGACCTTTTTTAAACTAGGCTCTGTAAAAAATTCAGGTGTTTCCTCATCTGTTGTCTTCACCAGTGAGAGTCCATTAGTAGTGGCAACTGTGCAAATTCAAAGGCAGAGGGGAGGGCATGGAGGAGAGGAGGAATTGACTTCATTAATTGGGCTATCAGAGAAAATATCCTTTGACACTGAAACTCTGCATTATTGTTGTTCTTGACTGTCTGACAAGTTGACTTGACAAGTTGACGAGATGGCGGGACTTACAGGGATGGTCTCTTCTCTTGTACTGGTTGTTGTTCCTCTTTGGCATGCAAATTCTGGAGCAGACCAACTGGGAGCTTTTAGATGCCAGCAGCAATATGTGGCTGCTCGGCACTGAATTCCTACTCACTACAAGATCTGTCCTTTCACAGAAACATCATTCTCCTCACTTTCAGTAAGCTTTTCATACACTGGATGACTAAATAGCCTCAGCCTAAGAACTCCTCCCAGAAAAAGGTGAGATTCTCCTGCCTTCCTTCTCAGCTCTCACATTAGCCAAGTAATGCTGGAAATTATTTCTTTTCTGCCTTTTTTCAGAGAGTGTTCATTAGTGAGCCACAGATTCTCCCCATTGTGTTCATTTGCCCCACTCACACAATCCCATGCACACTTTGAAAAAAAAAAAAAAAAGATATTTTCTTAAAAGGTAGAATTCACATATAATATATTCAGCAGTACCTTTTGTGCAGTGATAAGGCTTATGCTGCTAGTGTGGATGCCCCTGTTAGTATGAGAAGGGCTAGGTGATATCCTTCTTTTCTGCAGTCATATTGTCAAGGTTCTTTCTCCTTCTGCTAACATCACAGCAATGTAGTGGGGTTTTGTCAATTTTTAGTTAAATTTGAAAGACCACTGCCATGACTCTAGTGCCCCTGAAAACAGAAAAGGCTAGTTTCCATAGCCTACCTAGAGGGTTGGCATCCTACCCATCATTCCACATATCAGTACCTACACGTCCTTCCTGTGCCACTCACCCTTACACCAGTCTCTGAAAGCCTCCACCTGACACTGTGCACCTGAGAGGCCATTGCTGTTCCTTCACCTTTGTTGTTTGCTTCACTTAGACACCTCAGAGTGGGTGCCTCCTGGAAGCTGTGAGTGTCTGCACAGTGATGTGTGCCAGGCTCACCTGGCCCAGCCTCTACCAGAGTGACCTGCCAGCAGTAGCTTTGGGCTGCAGAGCACAGAGGAAAATTTGGCCTTTACTCTGCCCTGGAGTCATCCCTTAGAATTTCCAATGACAGTATCTTCTAAAGGCCCTAATTCTTCTTAAACCTTGTATAATTCAACATCAAAGATCATATCCAGCTGTGCTCACTATTGCTTTTTTCCTTCCTCAGATCCAAATCTGTCGCTAACTGCATTTTCAACTTTTTCAAGTTCCTGTGTCTTTTGAAGTGTCACTAGGTCTGTGTTTCCCACAGCCTATTCCCCAACCTGCTTTGCACTGTTATCAAGGGCTGAGTGATCCTTTGTCCCAAATCCTCAAAGGAATATTTCAGTTCTTTCTTTATCCATTTCTGAGACAGTTCTGTTCCTTGGCCTGTGCACTTCTTAATTTACTCTTAACATTCAATGCATTTTTCTATGGGCACTTAAAATTCACTCTTAACTTTTCTCATTTCAATCAGCATTCACACAGGGACGCTTACATATGTCTTGAATTGTGATTTTATTAAAACCCTTTGGTCTTTTACCATTTCAATTGCCATTCTGTATAATATAATTTGCATTTGCATGGTACCTTCCCCCATAAAAACAAAAGTTTTTATTCTCTCTTACCAGATGAGTAAAACGAAATCAGAGAGATTAGAAAGATGTCTTTGCAGCTCAGTACAACTATATGGTCTCCAATTTGTGAGCTTAATGGCATTGGAGGAAAATACTGTAAGCACGATGGATTGACATGTAAATCAAAGTTATATAAATCACACATCTGAATCATGAAACCTTTATTTGAATAACTGCTTTTAATCTTGGTTTTCATTTGCACTTATCCTTGTTATTCTAAAAATGTTTGCTCTTAATGGTGTGTGTAATCATTCAAAAATGCAACTGCACATAGCCTTTACTCCAGGTAGATATTTCTTACTATATACTGTTCATATATGTGTTTATTTAAGCAGAAAATTTAACATATATTTATTCAAATTCTATTGTAGAAACCTTAAATTACATTAGAAAAGAGTTTGCTACATCTTCAATTTTATTAGACAAGGTATTTTTTAATTTGTATCAAGATGAATGTACAATTACAGCACAAAAGATGTACAAATTGAGATTAAGAAAATATGCTAATAGTAACCCTGTTTTTTCCTTAAGTATCCAATAGCATAATTTATTAAAGCATATATTAGCATTAAAGTTGTATTAACTACACATAGTGATTGAGAAGCTTGTTCTTGTCACTCTAAGCTGCATATTAGGACTTCAAATCTGCAGTAGAGGCTTAATGAGATTTTCAAAACTGCACTGACAATCAGGTGCCTGCTTCCAAACGAATCGATGGATGCAAGGTGACCTGTAGGTAGTCTCGAAAATTCTCAGAGGCATCTGTTTGCAAATGTTCTCAAAATCCTGTGTTGGGGACCTTCAGATTTCTGAAATCAGTGGAGTTCATCCTCACTTGCTGTGTCTATTCATGGATCTTGAAATAACAAAATAGGCTGTTCTTTTCAGCTCAGAATTGATCTCATTACTATGTGTGACTTATTTGGAAAAGAAGCACATATTGTCTCTGCTCCTGCTGAACTGCAGCACAAAGTCATTTGGCCAAAAGCTTTTCTGCAGTCCTGAAAATACTTACAAAAGTAAACAGAACCCATCATCTGCGCTGTTACAAAGATACACATAGAAGATACGTTTAGTCAGTAGCACTAGATACGTTGCTAATAAAATGATTGGCATAGAGTAAAAATAAAATAATGTTTAGGTGGTACCGTGTATAATTTGAAAAGTAACATTTTTAACTCATTCTTGAGTAGGGTATGTATTAATTAAACATGGTTTCTTTTAGCAGTAAATTATACTAAGTCCAAGGCTTAACACATGCTTGGTCCACACATAATTTCCCATTAAATTTTAAATAGTTTTAAAATTAATTTTTTTTTAATATTTTGTATGACTTCTCTGGAAAAAAAAATCAAACATTTTCATAATCTGTTCTTCCCTTGAGCTAGCAGTGAACTTCAGGAAACTTTTCAGATTTTCTCAGCCCTGAGCCCTGGTTTGTACCTTCTCAAAGTCCCTGATAGCTGCATTCTCACTGTGTGACTCCTCAGCCCTTTCCCATGCAGGTCATTCTGTTATTGCTTATCCTCTAAGCAGACTTTTACTAGAAAGTGATGAGTTTTTCAGAGTCCAGATCTTTCTCCAACTAACACAACAAGAAAAAAATCAGACCAAAAAAAAAAAAAAAAAAAGGCAGTTTTCTGTGGGCTCTGTGTGCACAAAGTCTGTAGCAAGAGATGTGAGAGAAATGGCAGAGTGATGGGGGAGAAGGATGGGGCCAGCCTAGGCACGAGGGACAGATGGCCTATAGTATCCAGGACTCAGATCTCTTCAGACCTCTGTGGCTGCTGCCCTGAGGGGCAGGTGGTCTTAGTGCCAAAAAATTAGTGTGTGCTTGGACTGGCCATGCCCTGAGTGGGGCATGCATGGGACAGGCTGTGCCCCAAGTGTGCTATCCTCATTGCTGTCTCCTCTTCCCGCTGCTCTCCAGTATCTGGGCAGGAGCTGTGCAAGGCCTGCCTCCCAACATGCTCCCCATTAAGCTCTGCCACAGGCTCCCAGTGGGTGCTGTCACTAGTACTGTCAGACCCATCCCGGGCCACCCGCACCCTGCTCGGCAAAGCAGGGCACAGCCACCCTCTGGAAACCCTCCAAACTGGGGGAATGCTCCCATGAACGGCCCTGTGCCAAAAGCTTTGCCTGACCTGCCCTAGTGCAAAGACCAGAAAACATTCTCTACCAAAGGATACTTTTTACAATGTGACAATTGTCAGGCTGTGTACAAAGAAAGTAGACGTTTCAGTTTGACATACCAAGAATTACTATTTCAATTCTAACCAACAATTTTAAATAATTTCCATTTTATTCTAAAGAATGACATTTTAAGAGCTGTAAGAAAGCAATGTTTCATAATTTAATCAAAGGAAATGTTCCATTATGTTAATTTTTTCCTTTCTTTCTGCTTTCCTTTTCCTTGCAGCTGGCTGCAAATGTGAGTGCTCTTTTGTTTTGTTTCAGGTTAATCCAATACAGTTTTCATTTTGACAGATCTTCAGGCAAATCACAGTATCTGTTATTTACACAGTTCTGTCTGTTAAAGCAGTGATATTCACTGCTCACCACTTTAAGGACAAATTGAGGCCCTAATCCTGTAAAGACCTACCTATTTTTATGGGTAGAACTGCTTACTGAGCATAAAGTTAATCACATTAAGCTTGTAAAGCACTAGAGATCCTAGAATGGAAAACATTAGAGATGTGCAAAGTAGTATTTTGACTTTCAAACACTTGTCCCTTTCTCTTCCTACTCCTCAGAAGAATGGGGGACTCATTCAAATGGAATTTAAAAAAAAAAATTAGTTGGAATCTCAGTTCTGCATATTTTCTTTCATTTTTTTGCAAAGAACATATTCTTTATATTAGTTGTATGTCAGTTTAAAATAATGTCTGTCTGCTCAGTTCAACTTCGAATATTTTATTCCAATCCTTTAAAATACTGTATAAACAGAGTGGATAAGAGTGGAGCAGACACATAGAAAATTATTGCTCACCTTAATTCAGAAGTTGCCCTGAGTAAATCTTTTTTTTACGGCTGCGATAATGCCCTGTTTGCTCTCCTTTCTCTCCCCTCTGTTCTCTCCAGACCACAGATCCCAGAGTTACTCACCAAAACAAAAGACACTGTGCTCTTTACTCAACCTTCTTTGCCCCTCCTCCCACCCTAAGTGCCTGGGAGCACTCTGCTGTACATTTCGCGCAATGTCACAGGTGATGCTTTTCACACACACACACTTAATCTCAGTTTTTTTGCCACAAGTAGAGTTTGAAATGGGCTTTTCTCAAAATATATTCTCAAGGAGCCAGGGAGATGTTAATTTTGGCATCCCTGGTTCCACCCCCTAACACTCCTGCTAATTTCTTTTCCTCTAATTTTCAACGTCTTTGCTGTAATTTGGCTGCACTTTCTCATCACTCAAACAGTGACAGCCTCAGAGACCTACCCGCACAATACCTCATAGATAGAAGTTGGAAACAAAAGGTATTGTTCCCATGCTGGGAAAGACAGAAATAGAAGTCAAGAGACAAAGATTTCCTAGGCCTGTGAAGTCTGGGAGCCACTGAATGCTGTAAGGCAGCCAGGTGTAAATCCATGCCTTCGTGCTGCAAAAACAGCTGGACTTTGGCGTGGACAGTGTCAGGCATGTTCTGCAACACCAGAGCGTCATTTGTGCACAGCTGATATCGCAGGGAAGCCGTAACACAGCTCAGGGGAAAATGCAGGCTTTATTCTTGGGGTAGGAGATCAGGTTTCAGCATACACTGGAGCTGCTGATCATGGTTTATCGTTTAGGGTGCTGCAAGGTTAGATGGAGCTGGCAGTGCAGGTCCTCAGCCAGAGTGGCTCTGAAGGCCTGTCTTTGTTGCCTCTGCGGTGATGCCAGACCAGCCTGGCTGCCAGAGGCCCTAGGGACGGAGTCAAGACATGCTGACAGAGGGAATTTTTTGGCTGGTATAACTGCACCACATTCTTCACTGACATAAGCAAAGACAGCATTTTGCTGCCCACATAGCTGAGCACACAGAAGAGGTCTGCCAGCATAGCTAAGAGAACCAGAATTGTAGATTAATTTTTAAATCTAAGAAATAATTATCTACCATGATTGTTCCAGAAATCTTGAAAATATGAGGCCAAAGGGCTCTAGAACTATAAACCAAATTTTAAAATCAAATTTTATAATTAAAAATTCGCATTATTTGCAGTAATTGGGAAGCACAGGTCATGATTTATTTTTTCTTACAACTGAAAACATTGAATCATGAGAGCCCTTCCCTTGTGCCCTGAAACCATTGCAGCCAGGTGGAGTCATATGTTGACACAAGTCTCCATTACTTGGGCAGAATCAGCATGTAAATAGAAAATAATGTTTGCTTAAAGGTTCAAACTTCTTTTTGTTTAATCTTCCTGCTACTTCTCGGGAAATAAGAGAATATTGGTACCCCATTTCTTAAGTACCCTAAGTATTGGTTTATCAGGTAATAAGGATTTTTTTTCCATTAAAAATTGATGGTATAGAAAATAGTTAGCATGTCATTGACAGAATAACACAGAAAAAATCTTATAAATCCTCATAACATGTCACTAGTGACAATTCTTATAAAAGTTATCTCAAACCAGAAGATTAAGGGATTTTTTAACAAGTAAATACAGAAGCAAAGAAGAAATTTAGACATTCAGGTCAGGCTTTCATATAAGTAAATATATTCCTTAATTTATTAATGAAGTTCAGAATCCTGATAAATTGTTTATTAAACAGAGCTTCAGTATCTTTTGTGTCTTTAGCTGAATGCATTTTAAAGAGTTAGAAAGTCAATACATGAAAGATTAAAATAGTGTGATTCACTAGTCTGTCACAGCAGGGTGGCCAAGTCTGTTCCCATTAAAGCTGTCATTGCCATGTTACGAAGAATACTTACATTCAGAGACTGAGATAAATGTATACATGATATATTTTAACATTATCAACCAATGAAAATAAAAGCAATCATTAAAAATCTTGCACATCAGTGTTCTGCTGCAAATTCCATCTTCTAATTTAGTACACATTTCAAACTTACCATTCCTGGATTTGAAAGAATTTACATCAGTCAAGCTTGCCACTGATGCAAATAAAAGGCATCTTGAAACAAATTATCACTGTAATTGTGTGCCCACTTAACTTGAATCTGAAAGATTTTTCACACAGCTTGAAGACACTGTGTTGCTGATAAGGCAGTCAGAGGCAACTATATGTTAGAATACATAAAATGTCTTTAAGCCCAGCATTGTTTGCTTAGAATAGTAACCTTTCTGGTTGAAATTTTACTAGAGGCTTTGTGGTTTTTTTTCCCCCTCTGCATACTGTGTTTTGGCAATAAGAATTTCAACCATTTTAAATGAGAAAGATTGAAATGTCATTCTTTTTTAGAAGAGATGATACAAAAAGTAAACAATTATACCCGATTGGCACTGTAAACAGCTCAAGTTCTCCAATGTAGTTTCAACTTTGTCTTATGTCTTTTATAAAGGAATAGTGCAGATGGAAAACACTTTACAAGGGATGCATTGTTATGACAGTAATTCCTTTATGTTACTTTATTTTATATCAAGATGTCTGTGAGTGAGGTGTCAGGTGAATGCACAGTTATTTATTAGCATTTATCTGTTTATTCCTGCTTGTGAATCTGTGTGAGTGTGTTTGCTTGTCTATAATATAGGTATATAATACAAGGTGTATTTTAATACTTAGGTGGCTATTCAAATTACTATACCTTACTGAAGCAGAGTACAGTAATTTTGGGGATTTAATTGCACTATGATAAGTTCCAGGAAAGCAAACAAAAAACAAACAATAAAAACCACTGTTAGCATGTCTGTTGTAACACAAGTGACTAAAACCATTAATACTAAAGTTAAATGATGGGCTATAGCCACAGATGTACTGGGGGAAATATCTAGTCAAACTTTTGAATATAAGAACCACTGCTTTTCGAATTTTTCATAGGCCACTGTGCCTCCCTATTATCAATCTTTATGAGCACATAAGAGCAGTAAATTAATGAACACATACTGTGCTTAAGCAATTCACACATACATTTATGAACATGCTGGAGTGTGTGTTTTTGTACTTAGAGCGTCATCTAGTGGGAAATTGGGACTATCAAACATCTCTTCCCTGTTCCTTCATCTGCAAGTAGACTGTTTTGTAAAAAGGAAAATACAGAATATTCTGATTTGGAAGGGACCCCACAAGGATTATCGACTTCAACTCATAATGCATGGACTACAGGGGGATCAAACCCAGGACCTTGGTGTTACCAGCACCATGATCTAATCAATTGAACTAATCTTAGGGTCAAAAATTGTAGCAGGGATAGCTATTAAGTCAAAAGAAAAGCTTTATTCATAATTAAATTTTACACTGTTATCAAACCTAAAAAGGAAACTAGAGTACTGGAGCAAAATGGAAATTTTGTAGACTTATAAAAACTTGCTATCCATAAACACTGAATAATAACATACCATTAAATAATGCAAACTTGCATATCTCATAACAAATCTTTACAAATACAGTTTTAAAATACTTTATTAATATTACAGTGGTCATACATTTGAAGAACTATTGATCCTCAAATTAAAAACTATTCTTGAGTGATCTTTTTACAATATTTGGTGAAATAATAACTCGAGCTTATAATGCAACAAATCTATTTTTAAGACTTAAAGCTAGAACATAGTTTTGGGTAACGAAGTCTTCAGAAAGATAATGCAGTGTAAGTCAGAAGATGGCAAAATTCAGCAAACTTGAAATAAAAAACTTTGCTATATATGTGCAATTCATAAAGAACAGTTATAAGGATCTTATCTGCTAGTTAGTTTGCTATCTGCACCCCTTTTATGCTGCTTTTTTTTTTTTTAAATTTCTGATGCCTATCCTACCATGTTTGTTCAAGAAAAAGGGGGGCCAAACAGTGGAGTCCAAAGCTTGTGGATTTAGGACAGCAGAAGGTGGCAGGAGAATGATTGTGGTGAGCACTGGTCAATTTATGCTTAGTTTATATAAGGTATTAATTTTGACTGTGACAGAAACAAAAGTTAAGAGGGAGGGGGGGGGAAGAAGTTCCCTTGCAAAACATCTGGAAAATGCTATGAAGGAGACCAAAAAAATAGAGGTTATTCCATTTTATAGTTACTGGGTTACCTGTATACCTACTGCCTTTTCTTATTGAGCATTTCCTACAAGATCATGCCTGGGCACTATTTCTTCTCTGACGTAGGAACTCATGCAGATCAGCTTCTCCAAAGTCTGCTTTTGTCATTAAGTACTTGCTTTAAAACTTTAAAATTAAATAGCTTCCTTAAAGAAGTAATGTTCTGTTTAAACATTTACAATACAGCAGAGTATCAGAAACTCAGCCGCTGGCCTGTGTTTCTGCTGCTGATTTCAGTCATCTTTTGAAGCAGAGTTCATGGTATCATTAATTTATAAAGGATACAATACTGAATTGGGGAGCCTAAGTAAAAATCTGTGTGGGTGCTACTTCATCATTATTTCTTCCTGAAAAGAAGATTGAAAGTTCTCTTCAGTAGAACTGGACAAATTGATTCAGGTAAAGGAAACAACCTGAACCACTGACAAAACTTTAAGAGGAATAAAATACCTGCTGGAAAAATTGGAATAGCCCAAGGTTTTGTTTTGGTGGGGTTTTTGGGGTTTTTCCTGTGTTTTTAAAAACTTCTTATATTGGTTCTTTGAGAGATAATTATCCAAGTGTTATAGAAAAGGCAATCTTTGAGGAAATTTTGACCAGACAGAAATGGCTTGGGGCAGGGGGATGGTGTGTTTGCATGTGTGTGTGTCAGATACCTGATCTGGAAATATGTTCTTGCAAGCTTATGTGCTGTTCGTAAATTCTGTGCAAATGTCTTTTTGCTTATCTTTATCAAAGATCTTTAGATTTTTTGAGATTGTGAATGGACTTTTTAGTAGCAGGGCCTTTAGCAATAGGGCAAGGGGTAATAATTTTAGACTGAAAGAAGCTAGATTTAGACTGGATATAAGGAAGAAATTTTTTATGGTGAAGGTAACAAAACACAGGAACAGGCTGCCCAGAGGGGTGGTAGATACTCCATGCAACATTCAAGGCCACGTTGGACAGAGCTCTGAGCAACCTGGTCTATTTGAAGATGTCCCTGCCCATGGGGGTTGGACTAGAGGACCTGTAAAGGTCCCCTCCAAACCATTCTACGACTCTGATTCTGTGATTTGTCACCATTTTCTTAATGGGGATGGGAGAAGGTTCAGTTGAATTTGAGGCTGGACTGAAAGATCCAGGAGTGCCTGTACGGCTTGGGACATAAAAAAAACCGGTTCCTCTCTGGAGGACCATCTAAAAGAAAAGCTGTCTTACTCTAATGAAGAAGAGGCATAGGAAGACATCAGCAAGGGAAGAGTTAGCAAGAGATACAGAAACATAAAGGAAAAGTCTAAGAAACAGCAAATGTCATGAAAATTAATAGATAGACAGTAGGAGAGAAAAAGGAGACTGTACAATGGGAGAAAACGGGCTGAGAGAAGTTCAAAGAAAATACTAGCTTAACCTCAGTAACCCATTCACACTGGAAGGGCAAAGAATCTCATTTAACATTTCTTAGGTTTCAGAATTCATTGTACTTTGAAAGGATACTTGATAAATTATTTAGACAGTTTCAACTGAGATTGGAAAAATCCCAGCCTGTCAGAAGCTAGGTTAAAAAAGGTTGGTGCTGTATAAATAATTTACTTCTTTGGGGAGGAAAAAACATACAAATGCTATGTCTAGAGTAGAGAGGAGCTAAACCTGCTGAGGCTCACTAGCCATACAGTGAATTTAAGCCAGTACTACAAACTGAGTGCTCCCATTTAAAAGCAGAGGCTGTGCCAAAGCTAAGTTATCAAAAGAAAGTCAACATTAAATATTCTACAATTCAATTCTTTCATACATTCACCCTTTTAACACCATGAGCATAGTCCAGTTTAAAAAAAAAATTATAAGAGGCTCTTTTTTCAGTCATTTCTCATAGCACTAATTAAGTAATGTGGGCTTATCATATCAGTGTTGAGGTTTTCTTAACTCATTAATTTTACTTCTATAAAGCAGACACCCTTCAGCTTCACCATAACAATCCTAGCAGATAGTTCCTATTCCAGTTAGAATTGCTTGACATTTCAAGGGAACCAGATCAAGAGGGGTTTGTTTGTTTTTACAAGGAGTAATTACTCATGGTGTTTATTATAGTATCTTTTAAGACAAATCACCATAGTAACAGAAGAAAGGAATTTTTATATATGTATACATATGTGTTCTATTATGGTTTTTATTTCAGTAAGTAGCAGTGCAGAATTTGATGACAGTAATTACCTCCTACTGTGACACACCAGCACTGTGATACTCCCAGTAATGTCATTTGAGTAATATCAGCTGTATAGAGAGCACAGAAGTTGTCCCCACTGGCAGCATAGCTTTGCTGGGTGTCATGTAGCAACACTCCTTCCTAAAGACACCATTTCAAAGGAAGCTTTTGTCTCCCATTCCTCACTGAAGTCTACAGAAACTGAGATGACTCAGCAGCATAGGAAGGATAAGGCCCTAAACACCATCCTTACTTCTTACTTCTGGCCACTACAAGAGCCCTTGGATAAATAACAATCAGCTAGTCACTTAACTCTGTGTATGGTCAGTGCACCTAGTGTATTGAATGATATCAATAAATGGAAATATCGTTCTGGCTGACATGTATCAGGACATGCTGTTTACAAAGAGAAAAGGGCTGGTGGGAGATGTGGTGGTCAGAGACTGTCTGGGGTACAGTGACCACGAAATGATGGAGTTTTCAATACTCAGTGCAATAAGGAAGGGTATCAACAAAACCTCTGTCCTGGACCAGGCTCAGGGGGAGTTACGATCTGCTGAAAGGCAGGAGGGCTCTGCAGAGGGACCTGGGCAGCCTGGATAGATGGGCTGAATTCAATGGTAGGAGGTTTAACAAGGCCAAGTGCCAGGTCCTGTGCTTTGGCCACAACAACCGCCTGCAGCACTACAGGCTGGGGACAGAGTGGCTGGAGAGCAGCCAGGCAGAAAGGGAAATGGGAGTACTGATTGCCAGGCATCTAGAACATGAGCCAGCAGTGTGCCCAGGTGGCCAAGACAGCCAATGGCATCCTGACCTGTATCGGGAATAGTGCGGCCAGCAGGGCCACGGAATTGATTCTTCCCCTGTACTCAGCACTGGTGGGGCAGCACCAGGAGTCCTGTGTCCAGTTCTGGCCCCCTCAATTTAGGAAAGATACTGAGGTGATGGAGCATGTCCAATGAAGGGCAGCAAGGCTGGTGAAGGGACTGGAGCACAAGCCCTGTGAGGAGCGGCTGAGGGAGCTGGGGTTGTTCAGCTTGGAGAAGAGGAGGCTCAGGGGAGACCTCATCACTCTCTACAACTACCTGCAAGGAGGTTATAGCCAGGTGGGACTTGGTCTCTTCTCCCAGGCAACCAGCAGTAGGAAAAGAGGGCAGTCTTAAGCTGTGCCAGGAGAGGTTTAGGTTTGACATTAGGAAGAAATTATTTACAGAGAGAGTGATCAGACATTGGAATGGGCTGCCCAGGGAGGTGGTGGATTCACCATTCCTGGAGGTGTTTAAGAAGAGACTGGATGTGGCACTTAGTGCCATAAGCAGGGTGGTGTTAGGTCAAAGGTTGGACTTGATGATCTCAGAGGTCTTTTTCAATCTAATTGATTCTGTGATTCTATGACCATTTCAGATTTGTGGCTAGCAAGAGAAAATAAATACCATAAGATGTGGTAGAGGATTGATGGATTAAAGCTTTGTAGACAGAAGGTGAGCTAGATCACAACACCTCAAAACTACTTAGCATGTGCCCATACATAAAACTGGAATTCCCCTTGTACGCTCCTGAGCAGTCCAACTAGCTCACCAGGCACAGGACATCTATCTGCATGTCAAAGTTGCTGTGCAAAGTTGGTCTTGACACTTGTGGGTAGAATTACTATGTGTTCCATGTGTGAAGAAGACATATTTAGATTTTCAAAGTATCATCATTTTGTGAGAACATGGCAGGGCAGGACAGCCCATAATTTGGCTGACCTGTGAGGCAGGTTGGGGGAAGCAGCCAGGACTTTATTATTTCCTAAGAAACTTAAAGGCATATGGCCCCCAGCATGACAACATCTACTGCAGGTGTGGCCGTGACCCAGCCATGTGCACCCCGCAACTAGAAACATAACGCTTTCCCCTCTATCTTCAGTGGCCTCCGAATGATTTTTTAATTCATTTGTGTAATTTCATTCTGTAATACTGATGTGGAGAAGATTCCTTTTTTCTGACCTATTAGCCCCAATCACCTTTCAGCTCTGAGAGGCTCCAATATAGAATGGCTTCTTACATCTGGGGCTTCAGGCAAGAAGAGTGGCAAACCCCTGCCCTCCTCAGCCTTTGCCCAGGGACTCCTCTGGATGTTTCCTGAACTTTGGGCTGGAGTAGAGGTAATCAATTGTTATCCTTATTCTTGTCAGCTCTGAGGACTGTGTTCAGCAAAGATAAT
Organism: Acropternis orthonyx; assembly: GCA_035583155.1. Lineage (NCBI taxonomy): Eukaryota > Metazoa > Chordata > Aves > Passeriformes > Rhinocryptidae > Acropternis > Acropternis orthonyx. The sequence continues at coordinate 24,152,409 of JAWWEU010000163.1, read as the reverse complement.
TCTCACCAAAATATTAGGTGCCTGAAACACTGGCTTTAATTTGGTATCTTTATATTCCATATTAAGTCTTTTTAAAACTGCAAGATCTTAATGAAGAGGTACTAATAAAAGAGTTGGCAGCTTTTTCCTTTCCATTTACAATGTGTATTTTTGCATAATTAGTGGTGAAAGCATAAATAGGTGTTCCAGATTGTCTTAAAGCACTATGGATGAAGAAAATTACCACCCTCAGTTTTAGTAGTAGTGTACTTATATAGTAAGTATGACAACAGCTTGTAAAGTTGTATGGACTCTGCAGTAGGGAGTAAAGTGGGGAACAAGAGAGTTTCCCTGTTGGGGCTATTTTTCAAAATAAAGTGCCAAATCTGCTGTCTATGATGGGATTCCCTCATTTTCAAAGAATAAGCTAAGCTAGTTCAAACTTACTGCAAAATGGAGTTAATATTCTGCATGCTTGAATTTAAAAAAAAAAAAAAAAAAAAGAAGAAGCTTAAGAAAAATCAAGGAATTCCTTAGTATTTATTGTTGATCCCTTCCAAATGAGGCTTTATTCTCTGCTTGTCATAGATCAAGTGGTTTATCAAGGCTTTTATGAATTTAGTTACTATTTTCCCCAAATTTGTCAATTGGAACATAACAAATGGAGAAAGGTAAACAGCACTAAGTAATTATAATAAAAACTGAACAAAAAGAAATGGAAGATTAATTTCTTTGATAAATTTGATGTCGTCCTTTGCTTTCAGAATTAGCTGTCTAATCAACATTTCTTTTCTTCACATTTACTTACATGTGTTACCAGAGGGGAAAAATCACTAGTAGATAAATATGACAATGGATTAAAAAAAAATCTATTTCAGTGTTATTTTGTCTTATATAGATTGTTAGTCACTATATGGGAAAATACTTCCATGGCAAAAGAAACAAAACTCTTAAGCTGCTCTGCCTTTTATTAAAGCTAGTGCAAGCTGCAGAGCAGGCTGCCTGGGGAAGTGGTTTCAAGGGTGTCTGCAGATCCCTATCCCCCCGGAGCATCCAACTGTACCGGGACTGGGGTATCTGTATGAGAACAACTGAGACCCAGCTGCTAATATGAGCTATGTGTCATGTTGGGTTAAATTCTCTGTGTAAAAATGATGCAATGGCACACATCAGATGGTAAGTGTAATTTTTAAACTGGTACAATATATTACTTCATGTTCTTACTTGCTTGATGGTTGGCAGTAGGAGGTAAGACACAGGAAGGAGATAGAAAGGGACTTTGTGGTGTGTGTGTTCGCAGCCTGTTCCTACAAGGCGGCTCACACAGGGAGGGTGTCAGGAAGCATCATTTTATCTAAACTGATGTATCCCATTACTAACCTGGCACAGCACTGCCTTCCAGGCATCCAACTGGGGTCTGCTTCAGTGCCAGTCCCCACAGATGCCAGGGACTGAAATGGAAACATGGGCACCACAGCTACCACTGCGGTTATTGGAAGCATAATCGCAGGGGCTGGCTTGGGGGAGGAGTATTTAAGCTGCATTTTGTTTCTATTCTTGCATGGCTGCATAACAATTACCCACTTCCATTGACTCTCCCCCTTCTTGCTCCTTGGCCGTGTAGCTACACGGGATGCACCACCCAGGCACGCCTCGGCATTGTTTCTCGCCTGTTCTGCACGAGTGGTGCCAGGAGCCCTGCATGGCCCAGCTGCCTCTGGGATGCCTGGGCAATGCTCCCCTGTTCCCCACGGTTTCCATTTGCATCTCAATGCCAGAACTGGGCCCATGAGCTGGGCTCCATCTCACTCACAACACAGCAATAATTGATTTCAGGCCTGAGTAAGTCCATTGAGCTCAGCTGAGTTTCTCCAGATTTACAATGATGTAATCTAGATCACTTTGTGACGTCTGTGTAAGATGGAACATTATTACTAAGTATTTGTCCCTTTCCATTCATGGAGAGCCAAGGAGACACTACTGTGTCATATGCTAATAAGATAAGGGACCAAACATCAACAGAGGAAGGAAGAAATAGTTTTGAGTTCAAATCTTTTATGATTTCAAGGCAAAGTTGAATGGTGTTTAGAGATGGAGCTCACAAACATACTATATATAGATTTAAACTTTCAATCTCATGATTTCAAGACATTTTTTCCATCAAGTTGAAAAAAATGAGTTATCCAAATATTCACCTTTCTCTTTTTTTCATTGAACTTTATGCTTTCATGTGACTGTGCTTATTTCATGGTAATGCTTCACTAATTATTCATTGATCTGTAGTTCTATTTCCTGCTGAAAAAAAGAAATCTGAATTCTTTCAAATTTCAGATAAAATCAAAATTTTAGAGTTATTCTATGAAAGAAAGATGCAGTCCCTGCCTGCTGACCCAGGCTTATTCTGTCTGTGGCCGTAGCTAGGTCTGTCCTGTCCAGAATTATTCCTGCGCTGCATTGCCTTCAACCACCATTGCATAGAGAAGATCCTCAGGTCTTCCTGACAATGGGACACCACATCTGCCTGAAACTCCAGACCCTGTTACATTATTATTTGCCTGTGTGGAGAACAGCAGGGAGAATATCAGTAAACCTAAATCTGTTATTCATTTTGGAGAGACTGACTGTAGTAAGCCCAGTTTAGCACCAATGACAACTGTAAGATCCCACACCTTTAGCCTTCCCCCAGGGAAAAGAGCCAAAGTCCTGTGTCAGATCAGTCCAGTCCCAGCTGTTGAGGATATCTGAAAGAGGAGATGGGCAGATGAACCACGCCAAACTGCTTGTCTGCTGGCCAACACACGGGTTGCCTTCCTCTCTGTGTTTGTCTGTCAGCTTTTCACATTTCTGTTCTCTGTCATTACTCACTTCTGTGACAACCTCTTCCACAGATGCTGGAAAATGACAAATGTAGCTAGAAAATACAATGTGAAGCATTTACAGATTATATATGCATAGCTGAATAATGACTAAGAAGAAAACAAATTTCTTGGCAGAGTGGATTTAAAGACAGTCCTACAAAGTCAAACCCAGTACTACAAAGTTCTTTCTGCTGCTTGTCACTCACTTTCTTCCTGGTTTAATTATCTGATTTTTTTATTTTCTCACAGAACAGTAAGATCAAGACAGTGAGTCCAGCTCTCTACACACTGGCTACTCTCTGAGGCCGAGCCTTTATGTTGGGAGTGGGATCTGACTACTGAACATTTCACAGAAGACTTTTTAAGGTACCAAGTTATTTTCAGGTAGTAAATAAAAAGAGATGATCCATGCTTGTTGTAGAACTGATATTTTGCACACTCCCAATGGTTCTTACTAACTGACTGAATTATAATTCAGACAGCACTGGAGAAGAATTAACTTCCTAAAATCCTCACCGTCCCTGCAGAGGTGCTTTGGTCCAATTTTAAATAGACATTCCATTTCCTGGTTTTGTTCGGTTTTAAGATGCTATTCATTTTAGTGCATCTTCTTTTGCAAAACCCAGAATAAAAAGAAATGTTGCAACTGCACAAGTCAAAGCTGTTTGAAGAGAATGTATTGTAAAATTATATCTGCGTTCTTTTTATACTATAAAAGTGCTGACGACACTTTGATGTGGAAAGGATGAGATACAGTAATCTGAGGGGCTGCTGTGAAAGGAATGACATGCTTTAAGCTGGAACTATACAGAGAAACAGAGTAATGACAGCCTCACACAACAACTAATTTGATTCCTTCTTTGCACTACAGTGAATCATTAAACCACTGCCACCAGCTAATGAGCAGGGAGGCTTCTGAGCAGAGGTCACCTTTCTCCCACATT
>JAWWEU010000163.1:24106952-24148528 GCA_035583155.1 Acropternis orthonyx | reverse complement strand
ACAGTGAATCATTAAACCACTGCCACCAGCTAATGAGCAGGGAGGCTTCTGAGCAGAGGTCACCTTTCTCCCACATTGTGTAAAATTCACTCCACCCCAGTTATAAAACCATCCATTATCACCTTTTCTTCCACAACATTTTTCTTTGGTGAGTTCACTGCCACATAGAAATCAAATCAAGAACACAAAAAAATTAGTGCCTGCTTTTGCAATTGAAATTACTTCTTATTTTTAAGTAGAAATTACTTCTATAGATGGGGAAATTAGTTACAAATATCCTTAAAAAAAAAAAAAAAAACCAAACACAAAAACCTCCTCCTCCCCGCCCCTGATCCAACTCCAAGTAAAATAACAAATGCAAAGCTGGAATACTGGAGTAACACTTACATCCATGCTTGCAGATCATTGGTCCACCAGCAAGTGTGGTGTCACGTTTTGATATTGCCAACTCAGGTTGGGAAATGTTGACTACAATTGGTGAGGGCAAGAAATTTCAAGAGCATCAGAGCTATTTCCTGCACGGGGAAATTTCATACTCATTCATATAACTATTCAAGTTTCATATTTGAGTGGGTTAAGACTAAAAAGAACAGACTTCCAGATTAAGACAAATGTAGAATTTTGAATGCTAAAAAAGAAATGTATCAAGTTATTTTTATACCTATGAATGTTAGACAGTGAAATATTTCCTAAAGCTCAGAAATTTGTCAGATTATAAATCAGAACAAAATAAATCTGCTGAATTGCAAATAATGCCCTGAATGCCTCGTGAAAAGCCATGCTGATTAGCTGCATCACAACTTTCCTGTGCTTACATTAAGCACAAAACACAAGTGACTCATCTCAAAGTGTCTGTAACTATCACAAGGCACCTAAAAACCAAGAATATTTGCTTAATTTTCCCAGACTACAGTTTATTCTTCCACCCCTAAGGTATGTGCTGTGATGCAAACAGACTGGAAAAACTAGATATGGCGTTCCAAAGCTATGCAGATTTATAATTATTAAGAGTAGATCTTTATTTACATTTATTTGAGAGGCCAGTATAACTTTTAAAATCATTTTACATGCATGCATTTGACAGATAAATTACAGCATGTTTCTTTTATTATTAGTAGGGAATCTAATTAGTTGCAATTCTAATACAAGAAGGAATAATTAAGTTTTTAAACTCAGGGAGATAAAGAATGGACACACTCTGTGACCCAAAATGAGTTTATAATTTCCATGTAAAAATATTTAGTGAATATGTAATGAAGCTGCGGGAAGCTGCAGGATCTAGACATCTCTTATGCAGAGAACAAAGCTACAGAGTTAAACTTAATTCTGGTGCTTCTCCACGAGTTTTACTGTTTGGGATTTGGGAGTACCTAGGAATGCTATGATTTATTTCCTCTATGTGTGTTGTATAGTACTTCCTCTTTCTCATACTTACCTTCATTCAGACAGATCTTGTACAACTCAGAAATAACCACATCTGGCCAGTTGCATGCTTGGTCTGAACAACATCATCTAGTTTACTGAATTCCTGCTCTGGCACAGATCTTATCATGTCATGAGCCTTTTACCCTTATTTACCAGTCCAGGTAGAGTTCCAAGTCCACTTCTAAATTTCTGAGGGGCCTAGAACCTGGCTGGAAATGGTCTGTTGAGATATGCCTGAGAAAGTGATAACAATCTCCTAAAGGGAGGCTATTTGGAGAGACCATGCCTACTATCTAGACTTCCTCCTCCTGAGGTAGACGAAGTCCTGAGCTGTTCCTGTGTCAGGTTATTGAAAATTATTTAAAGCAATTATTTGCTTATGTATGTATTTTTATTTCATTTATGAATTTCAACTTTTGGCCAACCCATGAAATAGGATGGAGTGAAAAACAATGAACTACCCAAAATTCTGTTTGTAGTAGATGTTTTTCAGGGTTAGACAATCTTAGGGCACCAGGATGATGTAGAAAATGTTGGAGGGGAACAGATCTTGTTTGCAGAAGAGGCAGTACTCTTGAACCAACAGAGAGCTAAGAGAGTGAGCAAAGCCAAGGGGTCACTGGCTCAGCAGGTGGCAGAGGGCACTGCTGAAGCCAGAAGGTGCCTCAGCTGTGCAGTGGAAAATCGGCTGAAGTGTGTGAATGTGTGACTTTGATAGCTTTGTGTGTACACACTCCCAGCTTCTCAGGGTTGGTGTGAAATAGCCTGTGTTGCTAAACATCACAGCATGCTGCAAAGCTCATCTGTCAGAGACTGGTATCTGGGACTGACGGGAAGGTTGTCTGCCAGGACAGGGAGTTCTTCCTTTCTCTTTCATGAATTTGTCACTCCTGTGTGGGGTAACTGCTGCGTAAGGTGGGTGCTCTTACCTTTCATTTTAAACTCTTTGGAAAAACTTTTCATCAGTGTGGAGCTCATTGATAAGAATCTTTTTCTTGCTTTCCTTTCCAGGCAGGTCTGTTTTCCCAGGAGAAGACCGAGCACTATGGAGAAATGAAGGGCCATGCCCAGTTCTCCTGGCTGTTTCTGCCACAAACCCAACTTCAGCCTGTCAGCCCCCATCCCCAGTCCCCTCCTCTTTCTTTGACACTCCCAGCAATAAGCTAAACAGAGCTAAATGTTTAGTGCCTATGCACACACAGGCAGCATTTTACTTAACCATAAAAACTGCTATTTTTCTGTAGATAGCTACATTAATATATTATCAAGCAGTCAGATTAGACTATCATTCCCTCCAGGAAGATCTGCAGTCCAAATTGTCCTGTCTGTGGATAGGATAGCGGATAATCTGCAGGCAGCTTTGGATTATAATTAAATACACTTACAAAACTAGTTTGCAGACTGAAGCCAGTGATTGATTTTTTGCAAAACACACCCTCTCTTTGCTTTCCTTTATGACTCTTCCTATGTTCTGTGGTGTTAATAGTACAGTAAATTCAATTCTACACTGAATGAAAAGATTAATGAAGGGATTTTTTTTTTCAAAATGGTATCCTTTCCCATTTTTCAAACCCTCTTCTTTCTTTCCCTTCCCCGCTCCCTCATGCTGTCCCTGAATTTAAAGAGGGAAGAGAGAGAAACTGTCATTTTTACTTTCCAAATTTTGCTTTAATAAATTCCTCCTTTGAGGATGATGAATTTACTAGATGCTGTGATGATGATTCCTCAGATTTTCAATAGTTGTGACGCTGTCAATCAACTGTTGTGTTTTACAGAAAAAGTAGTGATGATTCTTAACACTTAAAAAAGTCTAAAAAAAGTTCTTCAGGTTATCATAAAAATCTGCCTCTGAGATTTAGAGGCTATTTATGATTATTTTTGTGTGTATTTCATGTATTTCAGGAAAATGGCTAATAGGTTTGGTATTTGTATTTCTATTACTCTGCTGTAATGAAAGCTGTTTCTTGTTTACTCTCTCTTTGTTCTTCTTCACTTCATGCCATCTTTCTTCTCTGTTTATACACACACACACACACAAACACACAAACACACACACAGAGAAACACAAATAAACAGTGCTCCCCGCTGCCTCCTGGACCACTGCCAGCTGTCCTGATGTCAACCGGCAAAGAACAAAACCAGCCCTGCCCCTCTCGCTGAGAAGCGACGCCCTGCACGGTGCACCCTCCCTTCCTTCAGAGGGCCAGCAAAGATGTCAGGAGGCAGAGGTCTCCAAGCTGGAACCATTAGAAGAATTCAGTCATTTAGTCAACTTTCTATTATTTGGCATATAATAAGAAAACCAAAATACAAACCAAAACCAGTATTTCAACTGTCCTTCCAATCAACACCTCTGGTTACAATGCCTGGCAGGACTTTTTGTGTCCAGAGATGAATATACTGATGAATAGTTGACTTGATTTTCTTAAACTGCCCCTTCCTGAAAAAAAGCTCTTGGGGGCACTGTTTCATTATGAAAAGAAGAAAGAAAAGCTGAGAAGATGCTTCTGTTCTCAGAATTTAATTTCCCACAATGATACACAGTGATACTATAGAGAATGGCATATAAGTGATAGAACTACTATTAGTATATTATAGGGCTATGGAAACTCCTCAGTGTCAAAAATTAATCAGTACATTCATAGTAATTCATAACTGGAGCTGAGAAGTAGTGCAACAGTATATTAGGGAATTTACAAAAGGATTTCCAGAAGTAACACTTCATTATAGCTATAGGTAGGAGGTGGGGGAAAAAATCCATATTGTTGCTAACAACTGGTATCACAGAAAATAGCGGAAGCTATTGGATTGTGTAGGGAAAAAAATAGGAAAAACATTTTAATGCCTAGAGAATCTGTCTGAAAGATGCAATTCTAAAAATAATTGATTAACAAGACATTATTTTCCCTAATAATTCTTATACAAGCAAATTACCTATGATCCAATGCTTGGGAAAAAACCACAACAAAATCCCAAACCCTCTAATCCTTATTAAAGTACATTCATAGGAATACACACAAGAAAAAAAAAGAAGAAAGAAAAACAAAACAAGTTTTCAGGAAGTGTTCCTATCTAAAAAACCAGACTACCTTCAAATATTAAGATTATATCAAATGAGATTTTCTAATATACTTCAAGAAGTAAACCCAGTTTAAAGCTAAGTCATCCAAGTAACAGTTAAGCAACATGTTTTTGTAAATCTTAGTCACTTTGTATTTTTTTGACCTGTGGTCTAGGACTGCTGAATCCTAAGTGTACTAAATCAGGTGAGTACTTGTGCTTATTTTCAGCTCTGTTAATTGAGGAGGCTTGCTGTCCTTGCTTTAACCTACTTTCTCTGCTAAAGCCATTTTGCCTCATAAGCCCCATGGAGATTTGAGAGGAAAAGCCAGTTTATTTGTACAGTGATCCTACTTCGTTCAGAAATATTGCCAAAGGCTTATTTGGAAACCCTTCTCATAGGAAATAGGAACATTTGGTACTTTGCAAAGACCATAAGGACTCAACTCAAAATAGAAAGTACAGTTAGCAACTGTAAGACAAGTGTACTGCCTCCCTCAAATATAACATCTGAGGAGAAAGCCCATTGAAAACAACAATAAAAAATATTAGTATTTATCAGATATTAAAACCTGGTGTGTCTCTAAGCATTGATGTAGCTATTGGTTAATTGCTTGATAGTTATTATAGATGACATTTTCTGATGTAGACTTTACTACACAATCTGTAGCTAAATGTTGAAGAAAATTACTATTTTTGTGTGCACTTTCATGCTGCATTTTATGCCTTAAAATGTAGAAGTCTTTTCACCGTGATCAAAAAGGATGGGACAGGCACAATTACATATTTTGGAAAAAAATCTCAATCCTTTTCAAATTTGTAAAAACAAGGTCTTTTTTTTTTTTTCAAATTTGTAAAAAAAATGAAGTATGTGTTGCTATGCTGGAATACCTCCTATGAGAAAAATCTCTTTTATTCAATTTAGAGAAGATGCAAATGTCTGTGAAACAAAGAAGTTTAGCAAACAAGGGAAGTTTCTATTTGAGCACCTGCTGGGTGCTCAGGCCACAAGGGTCCAAAAAGTATGCCCTCACCTCAAAAATCATGCTTTTTATAAATCCCAAGGGTCCTGCCTTGTCAGCATAATGAGAGGAGTGGGCCTCTTCTTCTGATTGGTTGTGGTATGCTCCCCTGCGCAGGGAGACGGGGTCTCCTGGTCAGGATGGCCACTTTCATCTGCACACAAAGGCCAGCCGCGTGGCCGGGGCTTGTTTCAGCCATATCTTTATCTACTTTCATAAGTCCCTATTCCCGAACACAAATTGTCCCTAGCACCAGCTCCAGACAGGACCTGGTACCCTACAGCTTTTGTGGTACACCTAAAAAAGTAATTCCTAACTTAATGAACCATTTGCTTGTAATAAAACCATGTTTTTAACTTCTCATACTCCTGTGCAGCAGATAGAGGGTGCCACCTGTATCCAGACAGTGTTTTGTGAGCACTCTTCACGATCACTTTGTGCCTTCACAGAGAACAGTGTCATTATTTTATGTGATACTTCCCACAGCGAGGATGAAATCTATCTGTCCAGAAGGCCTCCTGGGAAGAAGACCATTTTTTGATAGTGTTCAACTTCATTCATGGTGTCCCTAGAAATTTTGTTAAGTGTATACTTTACCAGTAATAGGACAGCAAAGATGTATAGCCATTCCAGGAGCTGAGTGGCTGAACTTCCTGCCCTGGGTAGCTGAGCAGAATCATGCACAGCCACAGTGGTGCAGGGGGGAGACAATGCTTGGGACTAAAATTTAACCTTGCAGGGGGAAATAAGAGATTTCTTCCTGGAGTGCAGCGGGATTCTGATCTTCAGATCACCCATGTCATCATATAGTCTGTTTCTGTTTAGACAATCCAGCAAATATGTTCTACTGTTCTTATTAATAGTTATTTCTTTATTTATTTATTACTTATAGGCAGTTTTCATCAACACAGTAGTGCAATTAGTTTGGCATTAGTCCACTAACCGCATCCTGGTGTTTGCAGATCTTCTGATCTGCAGACCATAATGATAACTAAATCATCTAAATAACAATAATCTTGCTCCTAAAGTTATACTATCACAGCCCTTTGGAGAAATACAGCCATATGCCACAGTGAAAACAGTGCCCGTTTTTAGCACAAGCAACACCAAAATACAAATCACATCACACAGAGTCAGAGTTAATTAAGTCAGGCACCTTCTGCTTGCCTATAGTTTGCAATAGCTATTAATTTGAAGCTCTGCTGTAGTGCTAAGAAAAGAAAATTAACTAATGTAACATTCTGACATGATGAATGTACTCCTAAAGGAGCTTGTTATGGTGACCTCTTCTGGATAACACTGCATTCAGTAAAATTTTAGACAATATACCATACTAATCTGGGGGGGGGGCGCGGCAGCAGGGAAGTGTTAACAGGTCTTAGTCTCTGGGTAAAGTGAAAGAGGTCAAGAGCTCTTACCATTGACTATACAAAATGCAGAACCACATGACAACTGGTAAAACTGTCAAAGCAGCACCAACATTTTGGCCTTTGTTTTCATTACTTTGAACCAGTAATTTTGCCAATTTCCGTGAAAATGTTTTGGGTTTTTTTAATATATAAATTTTAAAACATGATGGACACTCTGTATTTTGTTTAAAATGATATTGACTTATATACATGCTGTCACTGTCACTCCAAAGTAATTGCTTTTATCTATTTAGTGCTTCTCTATTATTGGCTGAAATACTTTCTTTTCCAGAATGAAGTGCAAAGTCTTCCACTACACACCTCCAGAAGACTCTTCAATTTCAGAAAAAAAAAAAAAAAGACACAGTCTTCTGGGTAAGGCTAGGGAACAATTCCTATGATATGAAATCTGATTGGAAAGATGAAAATTAGAGACATGAAAGAGCATTCAGGCTCTGTGAGGATTTAGACCAGCTACATTCGCAAATCAAGTAGGATCCTTGGAACACTTTCACCCTGAAGACAAGTGTTGATCTCACATAGTGAAGAGCTGCCCTTTAACAGAACCAATATGTGTCACTCCCAAGAAAAGAATACTGGCATCACATTTGGTACAAAAATCTAATAGTTACTGCAGCCCTGGTTGGCTGTTATAGAGGAATTAAATATATTAATAGAAATATGTTTAGGTGTAAAATGTAATTGTTACTTTTCTTGTTTCTATATTTTTCTGCCTTTATTGTTTCAGGTATGTTACTGTTCTATATAATAAAGCTCTTTGTGAAATACTTCAGGGGGTCTTCCCACTGTTGTTACTGAGTTTAAACTCTGAAAAGATGTTTTCAACCAATCTACTGCATGTTTAAATCTGTTGGGAATAATTTACATAGCTGAATATGCTGCAAGATCCAGGAGCTCCAAGAGATGCTCAATGTCCTCCCAATATCTAGATGACCTGTCGTGATATCAGATATCACTGTAAGAATTAACAAGAAACCAAAGAAATTCAAAAGAAGTAAAGAATACGCATGTTTTTTAACTAAAATAAGGCAACTTATATATAGGCAGGTCGTTTCCAGTACATGTATCCATTGTGTATCTATGCTTTGATCTCACATGAGATTCATTGGAAACAGTCACTAGCTCCGGTCAGACTGCACCTTTCCCTCTGCATTGCTGAACAGATGAAAGGTGAACATGACATCCAAAAGTCCATTCAGTAGCTGAGAAGAACTTACACTAACTTGTTCTTTAGTTAAAGGCTTGAGTAGATGCTTCTGCTTGATGACATAATCATAAAAATGCAGGAGAAAAATTATAGAAGGAATAGGAGATGAGATTGTAATTTTTTTTCCTTTTAACAGCTGTGAAAGATCAACAATAATGGGAAGAACACATTTTTCATTTCTAGTTTGGAAAAGCAAAGTTGAAGAATGGTCTGGATAAAATATTCCTGTTTCTAATACCTTCACAGTCATATTCGTTTTCTATTTAAAGAGCAAAATTTTAGTAAAAATATATATCAGGATTTCAGTAAGAGAAGGGTCATGTCACAGAAGGTTTGCATGCTTAGCAAAGAATGTGGACACAATCCTCAAACCACTAAACTGTGCATTATGTGATGCAATCACCAGGTTAGTGCAGGTAGGCCAAAAGAAAAGTGCATTCATTACCCTGTGCTTTGGTTTCTGGGCACAAACACACCTTATGGCACTGAATGTCACGATGCACAACCGAGTTCTAACTGTCCCAGCTCTGCAGAGCAGCAGAGACATTTTTTTCTTTAAAGGTTAGCAGATATAAAAGTACTTCATAGAGGCTAAAAAAAATCAGCACAAAGGAACAAAAACATAATTGAAATGGGTTTAGTTGCTAAAAAGGGATTTTGGTTGCTAAAGAAGCTAAAGCTGCTAAATGATGACCCAGCTCAATTCATGGTATAGCCTTGAAATTTTAGATATATATTCTGACTTTAGGGGGCTTGCTGTGGAGTGACACCTTGGTTTGAAGAACTCCTAGCACTGGGGGAAAGAACCAGCATTCATCTGCGGTATGTAAGGACGAAGTGAAACTAAGGACATGAAAACACCAGCTCACACAGAGCCGAGTGACCTGTACCTGCGGCACTGCCTCTGGCTTCAGTCCACACCACTGGGCAGGCACAGCTTTGAGCAAACTACCAAAAAACCATTAAGAACATTGATGATTAAAACTTCATAGTAAAAAAAAAAATTACTCTTTTATGTCAATCTGCATTCACTGTGCCTTCTTTTTCTGAATAGCATGCCAAGTCTGTATATTACTTTGAAGGTGGAAGGCACCTGAATGGACGGGAATTGGTCCAGTCCCTGAAGCTGATCGGAGAACAGCATTGCCACTAAACTGAAAGAAGGGAGATCTCAGCACACCGACTAGGAACCTGCTTTAAACAGTAGCTGAGCAGATTTTTTTTTTTTTTTACTATTATGAGAAGCAGCTGAGAAACTGTCATTAAAAATAATAGAAAACATATGTGGTATGTTCTCACCCAGTGGAAATTGTGTGGAAGTTCCACATATGATCATCCCTTCCCACTGAGCTCAGGGGCACAGCTCTACTTTGAGGAGGTTTCAAAACAAACCAGGAGTCTGCTGGTGCTTCCTTGAGAAAAATAAAATTTGTGATGGAGTGTCATGAATGTCACCCATTTTGAGGTACCAAAGAGAGATTTCTCATAATTGTAAAACCATGGCCTTCTAGCATTTATAAAATTGTAAGTGAGGGGACTTCACAGCATAGATATTAGATTCCTCCAAAACAGTGATCTGTATCTGATATAAGAGCATTCTTCTTTCCCTCTCTCTCCCACACATTGCTTCTTAACACACTGTATCAGAGATTACTCCTGCCACAAAAACGGGTAGCAGGAGGGATTGCACAGCCACATCCCACTCTGCTACTGAACAAGTTCAGCTTTGTTTTCTGCACCACCTTTGCTGGCTAAGCTCAGCTCACTTATCTTACCTTAAACTAAAACAACAGAAGATGCAATTTCTTGTCTCAGCTGAGGTGTGGAGTAATATCCCACAGCTGGCACATTGCAACAGCTATCTGGAAACACAGTTTGAGCCTTGCAAAAAATTTTAATTCTACAGTATGCTAAAGGTCACATTGATTAACTTGGATGGAAATTAGCTGTGTATAAATTTCTTACTCCTAATAAAGCAGGCAGGGAAACCAGTCTCCAATCCATCATTCTGCAATTAATAAAGCAATACTAACTGCAAAGAATCAGCTACCAGAACGAGGTATTGGAGCAATTATGGTTGCTTTTTCTAGCAGTATTAGGTACTTTCAGTGAGCTTCTATATACAAACCTTTTTTGCTTACTTGTGGAAGACTTGGAGTTGATGAAGCTACAGATGCTCATGCCAGGAGAGGTGCCAGGGAGTGCAGCATGTGAATGATTTTCACCTTGTATCATTTCAAGCACAATGACAAAAATTGCCATGGGAAAACAACATGACTAAAACTATGTTTCCTGTGGCTTACTAATGGAGTATTCAGGCACAACATTAAGCCGATGAATATGAATTTGTTGGACACATCCTTTCCCCCTTTGTGCAGGTTTCAAGTATTATGTTTGGTTTAATTACTATTAGTCTCAGTTGAATTGTCACTGCTTTCAGCGTTTTCAGTGTGTAGAAATTTGTATTTAAAATTTATCTTATCTGAAGGCAAACTTTTTATGTTGATTTAATTTTGTATGAATAGGGTGGTATTATATTTTAAGGTCTGATCAATCATCATGCTTACTTAAGAAAAGAAGAAGCATTCTCTGCTGATTATTGCTCTCCTAAACACAGATAAAGCCACTCAACACGAGTTAATTCTTGTGTGGCTTTGTCTTTAGATTTTTTTTCTTTGCTCCATAATCATGCTCCATTCCAATTTTTAGAATTTACTTCAGACTGAAGTAGAGATAAGAGATCCTGACTACCTCTTACACTTACAGGCTAGCTGCATGGTTCCTGCAGGGTGATTAAGATTGCTACCGTTAGTTGCTTTATCCAACTTAGCGGCAGAGATCTGAGTGCTTTCTGAGCAATTAACGAGACCCACATCCTGAGCAAGAACCTGTGGAAGACACAACAAGCAAAAGGATGCCCCTGAATTCCTCCTACTCTCTGTAAGGCAGAAACCACAGTCATGGCTCTACTTCAGACTGTACATTTTGGATCCTGAGTGCACTAGATTCAAAAATGCTTGTCTGGAGTATTCAACTTGCACTGCGACCTACTCCCTTAAAATGTTCATTCAGGAACTGCAGGCATTGTCTTTTCACCCTCACAGAATAGAACCTGCATCTCTTAAAGCATGTTGCCAAACCACAAGACTAGACCCACTATAAAACTGAAGGTATTCTCCCTTCACCCTGATGAGGAATAAAATCTAACTGTGACCTATTGCAGAGAAAGGACTGCAAGACAAGCAGAATAGGGGAAAAAAAGGAGCAGACGGGACCTTCACTCCATAATCCCATAGTAAAAGCATTAACTTTGAAAAGAAGAAAAGGGAAGCTCACTTCACTGCTCCTATTCAGTATTAAATTGTCCTTTCTCTTCCTTCTTTGATGAATCCCACTTTCCCAGCCCCTCCTCTGCTTTCCACATTTAAGAAGAGAACTGAAGAATGCAATTTAAGTTACCCCATGTTATTCAGCTGCTTTCAAAACATAAACATGTTTCTCAGAGATTATCAGTTATCTTTTGGTGAAGGCATCTTAAAACAGATCTTTTTATTTCCCATCCCTGTCCTCAGACTCCCTCTGAGGGGAAAGCTCAGCTGTCCATGTTCTCTCTCTCCCAGGGCATTTGGAGGGACAGCCTGAGTGATGGTACGTGTGCCATCAGCCACAGCATGTCCTTCGAAGATGCCGCTGCCACACTGGTGCCATATGCCTTTCTATTTCGTGACACCTGTTTACACAGTGTGAGTCAGGAAAAAGATTACTTTCATAGCAGAGTGGGAAATCACAGAGCATTCACAGACAGGCAGTGGGTTCAGGGAATATCTAGTGAAAGCATTTAACAATTCATATTGTCAGAATATGTATAACAGTCCTGATACATGCTGTTTCCAGTCTCCTGCGTAAGTGCCACAGTTGCAAATCATTTTGAAAGTCAAAGAAATCAAATTCTGTAGCTAAAACTTAGTTACATGCAGAAAAACAAGCATGTACTTTTCCAGATTACTGTTACTTAACATATCCTATCCCTGTGCTGGTTTCAAGTAGGGATTTCTTGTGTTATTATTTTTCTTAGTATTGCAAAGTAAATGAGAAAGTTGGCTTTTATGACTTTGTAAGTAAAAATAACTATTATCTCTCAAGTGCAGAATATTTTTATCTGTTATGATACACAATGGTATGATAGCATTGCTGGCCTTCGGGAAAGTTTGAGAAAAGGTTTGTATTAATTTTGTTAATGCTTCAAGTGCCGAAGAGAACAGCCTGGTACATTAGTTTAAACCAAAGTGGTTCTGAGCTAAAGTGCTGCATAGCATGTGCAATGATCTCAGTTCATGGGCTGATACTCCCTTCTCTCACTGTTTTGTGAGACCACAGTTGTGGACAGAAGAGCAGGACAGTCAGATTAAATCTTGGTGACAAATCTTCAACAGCTGCACCAGATTAACCAAATCTGTCCAATCATGAATGTCCCCTTCTCACTATGTTGTGGGTTTTTTTTCAACAGTAAAGATTTGAGCCTGTAATAATTGTTGCAATGAAAGTAGTGTTACAGGTGTGTTACACGGTGTGACAAAACAGAAGTACCATCATGTTGAGTAGAGAATAATTAAGTTGATTTAACCTACAGAAAGAAAGCAAAAATTGGTAGCATATTCCAACCTTGAGAACGTTTCACTAAATTCTGTTTGAAAAGGGAAAATGTGAGTAGCATTTCCCCAGTGTTGCTCCTACCTCCTTGCCATCTTCTGCCCCTCAATACTGTGCCCCACTACACAGGGAGGCACAGGGACTTGCACACAGACACAGGTGGGTGCAGTACTACCACACACTGTTACAGACATCCCCGCAGGAACCATCTGGCTCTCGCTGAGTCAATGCCTCCTGACCCTGGTCTGCTGTGCCCTATAGAAGTTTATTTTCATTTTTGTTTCTCTCACAAGAACTAAGAATGAACCGTAAGCATTTTAAGACCTTACGTGGCATTTTCCGCTTTTTTTTTTTCCCCCCTCCCAATGCATTTAATTACTTTCCACAATCCAAATAAGTTTGTGTCTGTAATAAACCACAAGTGCTGTCAGTGAGGATTTGCAGTGCTGGATTACTCCAAACTTTCAGAGGTCAAAATCCCGCCCCCTCTAATACACAGGTGTCCCAAGGGCATTGTAACACCCAGCATGGCATAGTGCCTTGTGACATATTTCAAGCACTGTTTAGCCCGCAGTGCACGTGTAAGTGACAGATGTGTGTGCTACAGCTGCTATCCACGGGGCAGGAGTACTGAATTCACTCAGTGAGTTCACCGTGTTTTACAGAGATACTTTGGGCAGGTTTCCATCCTTCAGGAGCACCAGGTGACTGACTGCTGTTACGTGTATTGCCGACAGGAGCCCTGCACACTTGGTAACAACGGGGTGCTCTCTGGCGAGGTTCTTGGAGCAGCCAAGAGCATCCGAGGCTCTGGGGGAGCACAGGGCAGCCGGAGGGAGCACAGCCCCTTCCCAATTTGAGTCGCTCACAGTCAGAGAGCACCTCCGACCCGCATTTATTTACTTTCTGCAACCCAAACAAGTCTGTGTCTCTAATAAACCACAGGCCTTCTGTTAGCGTGGATTCGTGCTGCTGGATTACTCTGAACTTTCAGAGATCAAAAAACCCTCCTCTGATACGCAGGTGTCCTAAGAGCATTGTAACACACGGTTGTACACATGGTGTACTGCATTGTATCTCTTGGACACATTTCAAGCACTGCTTAACCTGCAGAACAGGCCCATTACGTCCACCTCCTGGCCCTGCAGAGGTCCATCCCCAGGAGTCCCACCATGCGCCTTGAGCGCGTCATCCCAACGCTCCTCGAACCCCGCCAGGCTTGGGACCGTGACCATTTCCCCTCGGGGCCGCTCTGCCGCCTGCCCTCCCGCCCGTTGTGCTGTCTCTCCCCATCTCCCTCACGGCCCACTCCAAGATGGCGGCGGGGGTGGAAGGGGCCAGAGCCGCGCGACTAGCCGGCGCCGCCGGAAGTGACGCGCTCGTCGCCGTACGCGGCGGCGGCGGCGGCGGCGGCCGGAGGTGCGGGGCGGGAGCGCGGCCGGTGTGTGGGATCGGCGGGATCGGGGCGGGTTCGGCGGGACTCGGCGGGGACCCCCTTCCCTCTCTCTCTCTCTCTCCTTCCCTCCCTCTCTCCTTCCCCGGGGGAGCCCCCCAGCGCCGCCCGGCCGGGTGCGCGCCCGCGGGCCGGGTGGTCGCGGCCTCCCCCGCTGTGCGGGCGCTCAGCGGCGGTGCCGGTCGGTGCCCTCCGGGTGCTGCTCCTACCACAGGGGCCGTGTGTGACCGCCGGGCATCGGAACAGGCCGGGGTCGGGGTTTAAGTTCTTTTGCTTTAAGGAGCTACGTAAACGTAGCTTTAAAGAACCAAAGCGCCGGTTCCGGCGCCGTGTGCAGTGCAAGGCCTTTGATTGTCTCATATGTGTTATAGGTGAAATGTTTTTCATGTGCTGAATTGCAGCTTGGATTGTCTCGTTCCTGTACGTTCAGGACTTCATTAAAAAGCAGGAAGTCAAGATGAAGAGCAGGGTGACACAAGTAAATGTAAGTGTTGTTAAACCTGAACTGTAAGGTTTGATTATTCCCCATGTTGTTGGTAATTAGGTCTTTAGTTTGATCCTATGTTAAATGAAACTTCCTGAATGCAAAGCAAGCAATATCTAATTGACAGCAGCTGCTTACAAGAGAAATACTACTATGGAGTCAGTAAATTACAGCTATTTCTAGCACCTGTTACCTTAACAGTGAAAGTCCTGAATATAATTGGCATATAATGATAAGTAATTGGTCAAAAGTCACTGAGTGGTGATGTCTTAACAGAGAATGTAGGCATGTGGAGGAAGGGAGAAAGATTGACAATGATCTTAACACAAAATCTTAAAGAGACAATAAGCAGCAGTTAATTTGGCAACTGTATGCCATACTCTGAATGCTAAAGCTTTTCCTTTTAAGAGCTGTATAGTCCATTTATGAATGAATGGAAGTGACTGTAGGAATGCAAGGAAAAATTTAAAGTTAATTTTCTACAATGGTCATATAGAAATGGTGTGTTTGTACAGTGCGCTACATTGGAGACAGCTTAGCAGAGCAGTGCTGTTCTGATACACTGCCTAAAATCTGTGGTGTTTCTCTGCTAGTGTTTCTAGAGTTGGACCCTGCATAAGTTTCCTTTTGGATCCAACTTTTCTGACTGAAGTAGCTTTTAACAGGAATACTTGAAGGATAGTTTAATATCTTCTCCTATTTCCCAGTTTGGTGGTTGTGGTAGTGCTTCCTCATCTGTTAAAATAAGCCAGTTAGCAAGAGTTTTGGACCGTTTGGGACACTTTCAGTCAACCCTTTTGATCAAAATGGACAAAGAAGAAGGCTAACTTGTGTCAGAAAGCCTAGTCATGAAGAGCTAATGGGGACAAGTTCTTCAGCAAAGAGCTGCTTTTGTAAGGAGACATGATAACTGCCAAATACAGAGACAGACATTACGTTATTGTATTTCTGTGAACACTTGTCTTTTGGGGTCTGCCTGGGCAAAGAGAGATGATGTAGAACCCACAAAAATGGGTCATCCTAAAAAGACTCACTACTTTCTTCCCATCTGCCAAATCTGATTTAAATACAGTAACTGTTTCATTTTTTTCTAAGATGTTTCTTACCATTTTCATGGAAGCTAAAGATACAGACTTGCATTATATTGTTGGTTGGGGGGGGAAAAACCCAGCTTAAGGACTTTTCTTAACCTTCAATGAATTCAGTGATCTGCTCTATGGTATAATCCCACAAATCAATATTGAAAAGGGAAGAAAACCTTGTAGAAAATATGTTAATTTCTTGTACTAGCTTTGCCATCAAAGGTAATGTTGCCCTAAAAGTAAATTGTCAGATGGACATATATTTGCAGGGATTGCTGGCTCCCAATAAATGATTCAGTGCATTCGGTTTGTATAATTGTCTTGATGAAGGCATGATTATACTGGGTATAATTTTAGTAAAATGTTAGAAATGTACCCTTGGAAAGGCAATATTCTCGGATATGTTATAGTGGCCTCAAAAATGCAATTATTTATTTGCACATATACCCACACTCCCCAGTTAAGTTTTTGGAGATTGTTTGTATAACAGTCCACCCTGGTCTGGGGTGATCTCCACCGCCTGGTTTATGGAGGTGGTGTCATTGTATTCTAGTAACCAGCAGTTTTAACTGGTTCTTTGCTGGGACAAAAACTAGTGTGCTAGCATGGTGGTGGAGAGGGTGCCACTTCAGCAAAGGAGGTGAGAATTGCTGCGGGAAGTTCAGTCAAGGTGCAGTGAGTCCTTGAAGCCTTGAAGTTCTGCATCAGGTGAGGTGTTACCTATTTCACAGTTAATCACTGTCTGGCACCATGAGATGGTGGTTCTGAAAAATAATAAATTATACTCTGTGGGAAGAGAGGACTCTAGCAGTGAAAGTACTGAGATAGCAAAAGTTGCTTCTTAACTCTACCAAAGTACTTTTAAAAACATCTTGATGGATGTCTTTCTGTGTATGTTGTAGATGCTCCAGTTTTTGGGGATACCTCCATACTTCCATCTGTCATGGTGCAGCCAGTGGAATTTGGTGTGAACTGTTTAAGTGTGTATCACTTAAACAATCTGGCAAATTTGTCTAACAGAACATTGTCACTTAGATGTCTGTATATGAAGCTCGGAACTACTCATGAGAAAATAAATCATGATTAGTAAAAATGGGGAAGGTAGGGATAAACTACTCAGTAAAGGGGGTTTTTAGGAGAGAGGAAAGACACTCTTGAAACAGGAAGTGGTAGAATTCTGTTAATAGTGTTGCATGTGATACAACAAAGTAATATGGCATTTGGAAGGAGGAAGCAGGAACGTGGTCCATCTACTCTAGCCTCCAGCAGTGATCAACAGCAGATGCCTTGAAACATTTAGGAACAGGGCAACTATAAAAGTATTTACCCACATGCACTCTCTAGCTATTTACAGCTTCCTGAGCCAGGTGAACCCTTTTGGTAACCCGTGCCTATTTTTCTTCAGTGTTTTTCCAGTGTCTTGACCCCATGTAAGCATTTGGCATCTGCAGCATCCTGTAGCAGGGAGTCCAGCTGCTGAATTACTTGTTACTAGAGAACCAGCGCTCCTTGTCATAACTGACTGCCATTAGCTTTATTTGATGGCCCTCTTGTAAAGGAGTGGGGAAGACATGGTATGCTTTGATCTGAAGATACATGCTCACAGTCATGTTTGGGCTTGATTTTTTTTCCTTTGTTTTCCTAAAGCATGGTTCCAGCCACGAAAGGAAGGAAAACTACAGTTCCCGACAAGAAAGCTTGTCTCCAGAGGACAGGTAGAATAACTGGTTTTTATACCTTCCAATTCTGTCTGTATACCTCACAAAGTTAGAGAAGTTAAGTCATCAGGCAGGTTATGTTTTTTTTTATGTATTACCATACCTGAGCAGTGCAGAGTGAGTGTAGGTTTAATAAAATACTTGCATGTCAGTATAACAGTAATTAAATGGATTTGTTACTAAACCTGAATCTTAAAAAAATCATTAGCATTTATTTAAATTGTCATGGGACTTGAAAATGGAAATTAGATGCCAGCTTTTTGCTTGAACTCACATATTGCTGATACCACAATTGTCACTTTAGGGAAAGACTTCTGTACTGCACAGACAAAAGCAGGTGAAAGAAACGAATACATGTGTTCCAAGGAATGCATGGTGCTGAATTTACCTTTGGTATTTCTTTAGCATTAAATTTTAAATTCTAGGAGGTGCTTCCTTTTATAGAGCTTTGAATTTTGTGGTAATTTTTTTCCTGGCAATTATTGTAAAAGTAGACTCTTTTATTTGAATTATATGTTTATTGAAACAGGTTGCAGAAATGGAACAGTTCTGCATTGTAGCATTGTATTGCAAGCTGATGTTAATACCACTGCTTTTCTCAGCCTCTTACTAAGAACTTTTGTGTCTTGGATTGTGAGTAGGGATATGGAGTGTGATAGGTCTCCATCTCCCAGAAAGAGAAGATACTCTGATGACAGCAGATATGATCAGGAATATTCAAGAAGGGAATACTATGATGACAGAACTTCAGAAGGAAGGTATCAAGCCCTTTCTTAATCAGTAATAAAATATTTCTCTCAGAGAGTAAAATCTGAGAACTTTTGGTGAACCCTGGGGTGTTTGGTGGGTGTTTTTTTTTCTCTTTAGAAGGATGGAAAGGGGGAGAGATAGACACTATGACAGATGGGAGGAGAGAGAATATGATCGAAGGAAGCAGAGAAGATATTCATCACCGGATCGTAGGAGTCCAGAGAGGTCGACAGTCCAGAGCTCACTTGCTCATGATGACACCACTTCAAAGAAGAAGAAAGAAGAAGTGGATCCAATCCTTACTCGCACAGGTGGTGCGTATATTCCACCTGCCAAGCTCAGAATGATGCAAGAGCAAATCACCGATAAAAATAGGTGAGTTGAAAGTGACATATTAGGTGTTTTTGCTGAAAACAAAACAGTTAAGGATTTTAGAGAATGCTGGGGAAAATGGATCCATTTAGAGGGCTGTGATCATTGTTTTGAAGGTATATTTTTTTATCAGCAGAGAGATAAGAGAGTCAGATTAAAACTGTAACTGCTTCTGCTGCAAAGTGTAAATGGGAAAGTGGGGTACAGAATGGAGCTAGGAATTTTTTGGAACATCTTAGAAGACTGAACATACTGAGTTATACTATATGTGCAGAGAATTACATTTTGGTATGTCATGTTGGTTCAGTGGTTTTCTAGTAGTTAAATGTATAGTTGTGAACTGGTCTTCACATTTATGCAGAAAATATTTTCTTACATATTTTATGCTAAAATGAAAATGTGAATGTAAGCTCTATACATAAATTTACTCAATCTACTTCAAATTTATGCATTAATAATTTGTGATGCCTTTGTAATAGCTTGGCATATCAGAGAATGAGTTGGGAAGCCTTGAAGAAGTCAATCAATGGTCTTGTCAATAAAGTGAACGTTTCTAATATAGAAAACATCATTCATGAGCTGCTTCAGGAAAATATTGTTCGGGGAAGGTAAGTCTTAGTATTTTAAAGTGATTCTTTTGGTTTTCTAGTAATACATGTACTGTTCACATGTACCTCACAGTGTGTGCTATGTGTCGTGCATGAGTGCTAGTCAGATTTTAAAGTTAACTTTAGGCTATATTGTCCTATGCAGAATAGTCCCTGACTTGGGAAAGGGGTAGATTGCTTGGTGGAATAAAACAGTGCAACAGATGGTGTATGTTTCCTTTTCTTAAAGGTTTTCCCCTATGCATTTTATTTGAATAACTTGTAAAATACAGTTGTCCCTGTCTGTTTACTTTTGTAGTGCTGGATTTTTTTTCCACTGGGGCAAATAATGTTTGTAGTCAGTGTTTAGCAAAGCAAGTTTTACTACAGTTACCTGTCTGTGGTGTTTATTGTTGTAATGTTGTAATGCTCTTTGAGCTCAGTACTAGGTCATCGTGACGGCAAGTATTGTGTGATGACTTTCCTTGCATGAATTTTGATATCATTAGAGGTTAAATCTGCACATCCAAAGGAGCACTTAGCTTGGCTACCATGTAAACAAACAAAACCTAACTGGCAACAACAAATATCCAAGAAGAATTCTGATACATTTCAAACAGTTGGCAGCACTTTCTTTGTCACAAAATAATCACTGTTATTTGAGGAGGTGTAACTGAGGTATGCATTACTTTCATGTATGTTATACCTAACAGGAAAATCATAATCCTGCAACTAGCATAAAAGTAACACGAGAATTAAGTAAAATCTAGGCAGTGGGCAGGTAGTTCCTGAATGTGATTTCTGTTAAAAGTAGTAGTGAAGTCTTAGGGATTTGTAGAACTGGTTTTTACTTGCCTGCATTTCATGTCCCCGAAACTTAATTTTCATACAAACGACAGTATTTTAGTTTAGAAATGAGTTCATTCAATGTTTTTTAGAATACACTTGTCTGTGAAAGTTCTTGTGTGTGGTTTATAAATGTCAAAATAATGTAAATTGGAAATGGCACCATTTCTCTTTTTCTTACAGTTAATTCCAACTTCCAAATTGGCACAAAGGTGCATATAAAAGTAATGACATGAAGTCTGGCTGTCAAGTCCTTTCCTGACTTTTTGAGTAGAGGATAAATTAGAACTGAGACAGACCAGTTTCACTTTGGTAGCAAGAAGTAACTAATAGTTTCAAAGTGAAAATAATCTACTTTTGTGCATTAGTATGAAATGCCTTCTATTCCATTTGTCAGTTCCAGAGTAAGTCAGAATAAGGTCCCTAGGCAGTTTGTATTTACTACCATATAGGAGGGCTTTTTTTGAGGATTTCAATAGACCACAAAGAAAATAGTTGGATACCAGTGTGTATTTTGAAGATTCACATTATCAGGTCTCCTTTTTTTTTTCCACTCAGTCACCTATTTGCAATGTAACAAAATTGGGGGGGGCGGGGGGGAAATAAGTCTCAGATTCTTTTCAGACTTTAGTCTTGATAATAAATCTAAGCGAGATCATTAGAATAATAAAAGAACTATTATCTCATGAACCACGGTTTTATATTCCTTTTTGTTCCAAATAGTAGTCTTTCATAGTCAGCCTACCTTGGGGTTAAAAAGGGATAACTGCAGGATACAAGATGGCTATTTACAATCTAAGCATTTTCCAGTGTAGTTCTAAATGAGCAATATTTAATGGAAGATAAGGTACCAGTTTAGGAATTTCTTGGTTCAGACAGGTTTGGATAACACATTTTGCAAAACTCCATTTGTGGTATGATAAACAATGGTTTGAAAATGACCGTCTGTTGTCTTCCAGCTACTCCAACTGCACAATACTAATTTTTGTGATAATTACTGAATAAAAATACTACGGCCTTACTACCAGAAAAATCTTATAACTTACGTGTTTTTACAGGGGATTGCTGTCTAGATCCATTTTGCAAGCTCAGAGTGCCTCTCCAATTTTTACTCACGTTTATGCAGCTCTTGTGGCAATTATCAATTCAAAGTTTCCAAATATTGGTGAATTGATTCTCAAGAGGTTGATCCTTAATTTTCGCAAAGGATACCGCAGAAATGACAAGGTGTGTAAAACATGAAGAAGCAACAGTGCTGAAAGTTGTGATTCTGCTGTGTTAACTGTTTATCAATCAAGTGTGGTCAAATGACATACTTCAAAGGAACACAGCTAAAACCTGGGTTGAGCCAGGTCTTCAGTACATTTAGTACTATTAGAATATCATCAATGTTTGACAACCTGTCCTGGGTTGATACTATGATAGTTTTTTGAGCTTTTTCTTTTTGCAAGTGTGCAGTCCTAATTGTGAACAACCAGTATCCCAAAATCGTTTCATGACTTAATTTGATTGTGAGATGCACAAAACTATAGTATGTCTGTGTTACAATTTTTTCCCATATGTTAAAATTTCTCATTTTATTTCTTTTGCAGCAACTCTGTCTAACATCTTCAAAATTTGTTGCACATTTGATGAATCAGAATGTGGTATGTTACTTTATGTTTCTACTCAATCCAAATCATATATGACTAATTTTTAGTTTTAAGACAGCAGTAGCCTAAGTGACAATCCGTGTTCTAAAGGTTCCTGAAAACCTCAGTGTGGTGCCTGCTTTAAGTTGTTAGGACCTCTTTAGAAAAGATGCTGGTCATTGGTTGTGCAGTTATCATCACTTAAGATTGCACTTGTGCTCCAGGGCTTCCCCAGATTTCATATGTACACTTGGGCTAGTATTCAGACAAGTCTTGATGCAAAGCAAGGGTCATCTGAGACTGTCCCACAGATCTCAAACAGAGTTTTCTTGTAATACGTACATAAGCAGAACTAGACTCAGTTACATCTGAATCAGATTTGTGTGCAATTCTATGCTACTTGTTTATGTGTTAGAAATCAGGATGCTCCAATTTTAAAAAATGGCAAGAAGCAGTGTTTCAGGAATGCATTGGGAATGTACAGCATTTTGGTAAAGAGGAAACTAATCCAAGATGTTCCATTTGTTTATATGCCTGATCCTGGAGGAACTGATTTAATTATAGACACAGTGCACTTGAAACTAATTTCTGTAATGCAGGCACTGATTTACTTGCTTCTTGGAAATGCATTCTATTTTTTTCTTACTGGCAAAATGTTTTTCATTGCTTGCTTGTTCACTTCAATAACATGGTGATATTCACTACAAAGTTGGTGTAAATGCAGGTAGTAAAACTATTTGAATTTTTTACTTCCTCTTAAGCATCTTTGTCTCACTACTGTTGCTTTGTGTGTGTGAGTAAATGAGTGTGCTGTGACATCCTCAAAGGCTGTATGGATCTGTCAGGTAAATCACTGTGATGGTAGTGTAACATTGTGCGTTCTAATTATTTGCTGATATTCTTTTCATAGGCTCATGAGGTTTTATGTTTAGAAATGCTTACTTTGCTTCTTGAAAGGCCTACTGATGACAGTATTGAAGTAGCAATTGGATTTATTAAAGAGAGTGGGCTCAAATTAACAGAAGTTTCGCCTAGAGGTATTAATGGTAAGTATAGTTAGCCAAAAACATGTCTTTTGGTCTTTGGTATTTAGTAAATCCTTCTCATATTTACATTTCTTTCTTTTCCAAAGCAATCTTTGACCGTCTTCGACACATTCTGCATGAATCTAAAATTGATATGCGTGTTCAGTATATGATAGAAGTCATGTTTGCTGTACGGAAGGATGGCTTCAAGGATCATCCAATTATTCCAGAAGGCTTAGATCTAGTGGAAGAGGAGGATCAGTTTACTCATATGTTGCCATTAGAAGATGATTACAACCCAGAGGATGTTCTTAGTAAGTTAGAAATGGAATTCTGTGGCTGCATTCCTCAAGAAAACAAAATTAAATACTCATTGTTTTCCTCAATTTGTATTTTAAATAAAGATTCTCTTTTATTCTAAAGATGTTTTCAAGATGGATCCGAACTTTATGGAAAATGAGGAGAAATACAAAACTCTGAAGAAAGGTGCGAGTATTCATGTGGATACACATTTTATATATTATATTTATGTACTTACACGCTTACCTATGGCATTTACTTATCCAACTGTTGTTGCCAGCCTTTATTATTTAACAGTGAGTGATATGTCTATCCTAGATAACTGTGGAGTTCACCACAGACCTTTCCATTGTGTTCCTGCTATTCAGTGTTGTTTCTCTTAAGGTGTTTTCCTTTAATTATGATATAGCTGGGTTTTTTTTCCTCTGTCACATTCTCCACCTGAGATACCCTTTCACTCTGTAGGTGTTGGATCAGGGCTGGGTTTGTAGTGAACATATTGTGGTTTATATTCCTTTAATATGAGATACTGCTCTTTCAGAAATTCTTGATGAAGGTGACAGTGAATCTGAAGGAGATCAAGAAGCTGGAAGTAGTGAGGAAGATGAAGACGAAGATGAAGAGGAGGATGAAGATGGTAAGTGTATAACTAGCACCTTAGTAGCAATTCACTGTAGATAAAACAGGGAAAAAAAACTTGCCTGCCTAGTTGTTTTGCAAAACTAAGATGTTCAAATGTTAAGGGATGTTTTCATCCTAAATTATTTTCAGATGTAAGTATTTGCTAGTAAATAGTATAAAAGTAATTGTCTAAAAGAAAACATTCAGCACAGGCAGAAAAGGAAAAGCAACTTTGCCAGATTATCCTTGACCATATCAGTTTTCTTTGAGAAAAGCCTTGCAAACATCACATGAAAAATAGCAAACATGAAAACAGTTCCTTAAACTTTCTAGTACTCTACCATATTTTAAAGTCACTTTCAAAATCAGAATGGATTTGCTTACAACTGTATCTATATCCTCTACATTTCACTTCTTAGTTTAGTACAACCCTCTTTCTTGATCTCTAGTGGAGACCATGTTTACACATTTTCAAAGAACATATTCAATTCCCTGGGGAAAAAAAATTGATTGATAAGCATAACGGAAATGTTTCTGCAGACTGCATGAATAATTGAAAAGCCAGTCAAGTACTGGTCTTGTAGAATACCAGTGGATTTCCTTACTGGTTTGCTGATATGTTTCACAGAACAGAGCTTTCAGGCTGATGAGAAGTATGAACATTCACATAACTTTTCATCATTTATGCTTTTACCAAACTTCAAAAGACTGAAGGAGTAGTGAATACCTTACAAATAGTGCTCACTGAGTGCTTTGGTTCAGAACAGATTTTCCTACACTTATTCCAGGGCAAAACAGAACTTTGCAGGGTGCTGTTAACATAGATCCTACATATAACAGAAACTGAGAATTACTTGTTATAATCAGGGATGCCACATAAAGCATTGTATAGTTAAATTATGCAGAAAACAGATTGCTAATAGTGTAGACAAGAAAAGTTGAACTCAGAGATGGCAGTGACTAAGTCACCTGAAAAGTCTTTAAAAGAAGAGTTATCCTCCTAAAGCTATATCTAAATATTTACCTGTTAGTTACGGATGAAGCAAATACTGATTTTTATTTTTTCCTTATCTGTAAAAGTACAGATTAAAAAATATATAAACGTGCTAAGCAGTCCTAAATATTTCGAGAAAAATATGATGGTACAGTCTTGGTAAATAGCTCTATGCTAAGAGATTGCTACATGTATCTTCCTTATTGTTTTGCTCTTTACAAAACCAGGTTTTTCTTTTACAGGTCAGAAGGTTACTGTCCATGATAAAACAGAAATTAACCTGGTCTCCTTCCGTCGTACAATTTATCTTGCTATTCAGTCAAGGTAAATATAATTTGTACACTTATGAGTGTAGTTCTTTTGAAATGGGTGAGCTGTAATTCTCTTTCTTTTAAAATTCTTTTTTAAATACTCAATTTAAAGAAAAAGAAGTAGGGAAGTGTTCATTATGGAGCCTGAGCTGACTGTATAAAGCAGACTGTTTTGACATCATCTCATTCTAAGATAAATCTTGTTTGTCAAAAATGTTTCGAGTAGTAAACTGGGACTTTTTTATAGCTGTTGGTGTAATCAGAATTTTCTGAGTGAACAAAAGTCAGCGATCTTCAGATTACACAGCATTTTAAGAATTTATGAAAAAAATTCATGACACACTTAAAAATGCTGTAGATTTTCTCCACTTCTGAGAGGAAGGAGTTCTGCAGTGTGGTTCTGCTTAGGGCTGTTAACCACCTGCATTGCTTGGAAAATAAGTATGCAGATACCAGCCCTGAAGTGAACTCTTATTTGTAGTTGTCTTGAGAATGAAATCTTCTTGCAGTACGTGGCACAAATGATTAAAACATGGTGGTATGGCTCCTGTCTCACTGGAATGAGAGGAGAGATTGATCTGGTGCATGCCACTGAATTTCATCATTAAAAGTAGGCATGGCCCATAATGCTCTGCAGGTCTGAACCTGCATGAGGAGTGTGATAATGTAGTTGTGGTATGGATCAGTAGACATGAATTAGTACTGTACTGAGAGGTATGAAAGGTTCTTAAGTTTCTCAAAGTTGCTGTTAAATAGTTTAATACGTAAGTTTGTTGAGTGGGAGGAGGTACTTCGTGGTAGCTAAAGTCTTTCTAAACAGGAGTGCAAAGAGGAGAGTGTGGTATATGCTGCTTTTGGAGCTTATGTGCACTGCTTGCGTTTCAGGGTGTGCAAAATGAGCTCCCACTTTTCTGTGTTTTATGTGGCTTTGTAAGGTGATGCAATAGTAATAATGACTCGAGTCATCTTGTTCTGAGGTGGTGTGCAAATGTAATCAATTCGGATTAATTTTCATGTATAAGCTCATGAAATACAAAATGTTTGTTAAAAATCCCCACCCCAACAATAAAAACCCAGCTTAGACAGCTGAGGTAGTTTATTTCCAAACAGTGGAAGTTTCAGCACCGACAACCAATCTTAATATAATTCTGAAATGTTTTTAGCATAACGTATATTGCACAGATAACGAGAAGTATTTTTTCTCTTCAGCTTAGACTTTGAAGAATGTGCTCACAAACTGCTGAAGATGGACTTCCCTGAAAGTCAGACTGTAAGCCTTGCTTCTTACTCTTTTTTGTTACTAACATTATTGAGAAATAATACTATAGTAGTATCTAAAATTCCTATTTTGGTTCTGGAACCTAGTCTGTATAGCAACCAGATGAATAGAGTGATTACTTACAGCTGTTGTTCCTCAAAATGAATTTCACAACCTTTAGAGCAAATAGACTGACACATATTTCATAAACAATTTGTCTTATGCATTTTCTCTTTTCTGTCAGGCAACTCAAACGTTTGCTTGTAGCCTGTTTGAAATGGTCTGCTGTGTGGGCTGGTGAAACTTTTATCCTATGAACAAGAGCATGGCAGTCATTCTCAGAGTTCTGTCTCTGAAAGAACTTGGGGGTGAAGATACTTGCAGACAGCTGTAGACTTTATCAGAGGGGTTTAAAATGTAGCACAGTGCTAAAAGAGTGTGTTTTGTTGCTTTCATAGTCTTCTTTGAACAAAGAGTATTTTGAATTAAAGCAGTTTGGAGCATGATTGCTTTGCTGTAATCTCGGAGATCATCAGATAAAGCTGTTTTGTTTTCAGACTCTCTAAGATCAATACAATTGGTATGTTTTCAAGTAAAGGAAATTGTCCTTCATCCAGTACTTGTATTTGATACTAGTAGAATGTAAATACCATCTAATTTTATAAACAGCTTTTCAGTCAGATGTAAACCGTCATCATGGGAGTTTGCACTTGAGAGAGCTGTTCATTTACTTGTGGCTTTAATTATCACTGTTCTGTTTTATTTGAAACAATATATGTAGTAAGTAATTTTATTAGTATAATACTAATTAGTGAGGGGAGACCTGGGCTATGGCTACATTTCTTTGACAACTGGTTTGCTCATCGGTTTTTCAATTCTTGTTCTATTCTGTTATTAAGCAATTTACATGGAAGTAACCTAAGAATTGAGGGGGGGTGTACTTTTTTATCTAGTTCTCTAATGTTGCGGATGAAATGCAATACTAAGCATGCTCAAGATTATATAATTCTCAGTGAAGCATAACTCAATTCTAAAGAGAAAAAAGATTTTCAGCAAACCAATTCAGTTATAAAGAATAGAGCTAACAATCTAGAATGTATGCACTGGATCATACAGCAGAGTTCTAATGTGTAACACTACTTGCTTGTTAGATAACTGCTCAGAGAACTAAACTCCTGGTATTTAATATCATGTCAGTCTCTGTCAACTCTTATCTTCTGTGGGCAAGATCTGCTCAGAAAAAATAAATTTCATAGGGGAAGGAAAAAAACACCCAACAATTAGTATTAACCTACTATTCAGTACTAGTTGTAGGAATTACTGCAATTCAAGGTCTAAAACTGTTGCAAAACTGCATCCTCTTATCATATGAGGCTTCTTCTTTGTGCTGTTTTTTTTCCCCCTAATAATCGTAGTTACTTTTCACCTCATTTAATCAAAGGTATGAGAGCTTTTGACTTGTTCATTGTATAGAACTAAGCTCCTTTATGGGGGCAAAAAAGAAAAAAGAAGACGCTTTCTGAACAATCTGAGAGCAGAAAGAACAAGCAGATATAGGCAATAAAATTATTCAAGTATTTATGGGGCTCAAGTCTGTACATGTGGATAAAAAAACTGAATACACTCAGGAGGAAATTTGAATTAATTGCCAGTTTTTAAACTAGGAAAATAATTTATTTTTTCAAGTTAGTATATTCAGATTGAAGCCCTTATTATTCCCACTGCCTTCATTATCAAAACAAACCATTTTTAAATTTGCAGATGACAAGCTGGGCAGGAGTGTTGATCTGCAGGAGGGCAGGAAGGCAGAGGGATCTGAAACAGGCTTGATGGATGGGCAAGGCCAACGGTGCGAGGTTCAGTAAGGCAAAGTGACAAGTCTTGCATTTGGGTCACAACAACCCCAGGCAGCGCTACAGGCTGGGGGAAGAGTGGCTGGAAAGCTGCCCAGTGAAAAAGGAACTGGGGGTGCTGGTCCGCAGTGGGCTGGATATGAGCCAGTGTGTGCCCAGGTGCCCAAGGCCAGTGGCATCCTGGCCTGTATCAGCCACAGTGTGGCCAACAAGACCAGGGCAATGATTGTCCCCCTGTACTTGGCCCCAGTCAGGCCACACCTGGAGTGCTCTGTGTCTGAGGGAGCTGGAGGTGTTTAGTCTGCAGAAGAGGAGGCTCAAATTTAACCTTATCCCTCTCTACAAATACCCAAAAAGAGGTTATAGCAAGGTGGGACAGGACCAGAGGAAATGGCCTCAAGTTGTACCAGGAAGGTTTAAGTTAGATGCTAGGAACAATTTCTTCACTGAAAGGTTGGTCAGTCATTGAAACAGTCTGCCCGGGGAAGTGGTAGAATCACCATACTTGGAAGTGTTCAAAAGTGTGTGGTACTTGGGGATATGATCTAGTGATGAACATGGTGGTGCTGGGTTAATGGTTGGCCTTGATGATCTTAGAGGTATTTTCCAATCTTAGTGATTCTGTGATTCCCTACTGTTAATTTCTTTAGTCATAAAGCACTTTTTTCTTTTTTGATCTGTTCTTCTGTAAGCTTCAGCAACCTATATTGCAGGATGCTATATCTGTTAATTTCTTTGCACCTTCTGATTCAAAACTTTAAACAGTCTTGAGAAATTCCTGAAATGTTTGCTGAACTCTGGGATGAGTCTTTAGATGTTTTTTATGCTCATATTCTATTCCGGCTTCTACTATGAATGACAGTCATCACGAGAAGCAGTAACTAGAGTGTATGACTGAAGTATTGCTTAAAAATTGTGTGAAACTTACAATTCTCACTGCAAAAGTTTCATTCAAATCAAGTCTAATTTGACAGTAGCTTTGTATTTTTGTTCTGAAAGGCTTTATTTAACAAAATAATGTTTCTTTAATTCTCTTATTAAGACTGTTCTCCGCGGGTTTTGAGTAATAAATTGTCAATTAAATACAATCAAAAACCTACTAAGAATATCTGAAACCTGAAGACAAACAGGAACAGCAGTTTTGAAATTAATACAGTCTTAATGACTGTCTTACTGGCTAATTGTTCTGCAAGTCTTTATGGACAGAGACTTTTGGTGTGACTTACCAGGGCTGAGTTCAGAAATATCCGTGGTTGAATTATCATATTATCATGTCACACTAACTGCTGTGCAACACAAATGTTGGTGTGCTTAATACCAGTAATGGATCTGTCACACAGCTCTGACTTGCAGAAAGAGGATTCAAATGGATAATCTACAGACTAGAACAACTGTTCCAAACAAGCCTTGCTGTTGCTTCTTTGGACATATGCTCAGTCTTGGCAGAGCACACTATTTCTCTTTTTTAAAAAAGTACTGTTATTATCTGTGTTAAAGCTACATTAATCCCATGCATTACTAAGGACAAAAATTTAAATAAATTAAAACTGTAGTTAGAGGAGTATGGTATTACCAGTTGTTCTGGCTTCTGAACTAGGAGGAAAGCAAACAATCAAGCCCAAATGAAATGTCAGAAATGGGCTTTTTACCTTATGCTTACCTTGAACAGATTTTTGTTGTCTCTGGTCTTGGGAGGGGGAGTACATTTCAGTTTCTGATGATTTTAGTTTAAAAAAAAAAGCAAACAAAGGCTTGAGTTTCCTCACAGTAACGCAAAAGTACAGAGGAGCAACAACTACTTAGATGAAGAATTAATTGATCCTTCTTTAAGAAAACATGCATTAGGAATATAGATATTTTTCCTTTTTTTATTTATTTTCTTTTTAGGATGCACTGCCTGTAGAATGCTTAATTTTAGAAGGTTCTTAATGTAATTCCATCTGAGAGCAGAAAGGGAAATCTCTTATCTTGTTCTTCAGTCTCCTTCAAGGGTGGTGGTAACAACCAAAAACTCAAGCCAACCATACACTGTTCTTGCTCTTTGAAAATGTGCCTAAAATGGATTGGCTTTTAGGCTTTTCTTCCTTTTTTTGCTTGTGATAAGAACAAAATTTGTATACAGCAGTGCTTGAAACTTCGCTCAGATAAGTTAGAGCCACTTCTATATCTGCCCCTCAGTGTGCGTGTCCCAAACAAAAGTAATGGGTCATGGGATATTTTTATTTTTGTTACTTGAAATGAGAAAAAATTATTCTAGGCGCAGCCTTCTTGAAAGAATTACCTGTGCATCTGACACACTTTCATTTTTACAGGATGGTGTCACTTGCACAAAACAATCCTAGTTGCAGGGATGGGAGTGTCAGTGTCTCTTGTGTTACGTATACATTGAGTCTTGAAGATAACAGAAGTACTTATGTTGACTTCACATTCAATGAAAGTGTAGTTCAGGAAACTGGTGTAGAGTGGGATGGTCTGAAGCTGATAATTACATTATGGTCAAATGGATGATTTCTTAGATGATTTCTTCTGTTTGCTTTCTAATTGGAGGGCATTGCAACTGGTAGGTTTGTCATCTGCACCATGATTAGTTCACAGACTTGCTGTTGCCTGTAAAAGGTGATCATCCTCAAGTAGATTTCCTGTCTTCTGAAGCAGGACTTTTCGTGGGCCTGAGATGTGGAATCAATCCAAATTTTCATAATTTATCAATTAAAAAAAAGTATGTAGCACGTACATGCCATGTTGTGGTGTGTGTTGATGCCTACAAAATCAAGGTATAGAATACATACAGATTTAGGCCGTGTTTGTGTTACTGATAGCAGGCATGAGCTAGAATTCTGACTAGACTTTGATTTTCCAAGCATATATGTATGCATTTAACCTAAGGAGATGGAATTGCTCAGATTACCTTAGTAGAATCACTTAAAATGAAGTTTCGCATTTGTAGCCTTTAGGTGAAAAGAAAGATATTGTGGGGCTTTGATGTATTACTTCACCAGACTGTTTTGTGTGTTTGTGCATTGCAGACTTGTAGCATCATGATTAACTGGATACAGTAAGCAGCAGTAAGGGAGGCTTTAAGGTAGTCAGAGGAAATAAAATACACCTCAGTGAAATAAAAGAGAAAAAAGGAAAAATGTAGTATCTGTAAAAGCAGTGCAAATACATAAAATGCAAGGCACTTATTTCACGTAATTCCAATTTCACATTGATTTAAATGAACCTATATCCTTTACTAGGTTTGCTCCCAGCAAATCACTTCCTTTAGTTCCATGAAGAAACACCTAGAAACCAAGTGTTGGCATTGATAATTTTATATTTTAAAAAGCTACATTAACTTACTGAGTGGGAATGCCTCATGGTGGCTTCAGTTTGTGAATGCAATGGATGGAACAGATGTGGGGCTGGCAAGGGAGAGGAAGTGCAAATTTCATCTGTGCCACCTAGGGAGGGGAGAAGAGATCTCCTGTTGCCTGTGGGGCAGCTCCAAAATTCCAGTCTTAGCTGAATACAAATCTTAAAGAAATTGCAAAAAAATGAGGGGAGAAAGGCAAGGGGAAGAGGGAGGACCACTATCTGTAAAAAGAAACCCATGATCAGAAGGAAGCAAGAAATCTGAGTTACTTTAGCTCTTCTGTCTGCAGTGAACGTAGCCTTTGTGTGAAGCCGAGACAATATAGATCGGGCAGCGTGTGCTTGTTTTTTAAAATGGTAAAACTGGGGATAAAAAGTCAAATTTTTCTGTCTGTTCCTTGTTTACCCTTTAGCATCTTTTAATGTCTGATGCTATTGGCTGTGTTAGGTTGAGTTGAGTCACAGTTCATCTTAACCATTGCTCTGTTTGGGTAAGAGCTGGTAGGAAATGTTTAGCGACAACTGTGAGAAGTGCAGTGGATTTAGAGCAAACTTTATCTTCTGTCTTAGTAATTTTGGGAAGTCTATTGTTAGCCATGATATCAAAATAAATTCAAGATCTTCACAAAACATCCTTCACCATCTGTATGAGATGTCAGATATTTTTGAAGTGTTTTACTTCATGATTGGATAGCTATATATACTTCCTAACTGAGCTGAGTAGTCACTTGTTGAATGAAAACTGTCGAACAACACAATATACAAATTGCCTGTAAAACTGGGGAACAAATTCATTGCAGTTTTCAAAACAAGTGATGGGCTAAATAACACAGGCTCTTCCTGCTATAAACATCATTGAGAGTACAGAAATGAGTTAACTAACCTTTGAAGCTGTAAATTAAGATGCAATTGCCATTTGAACTTGTCACATCTCTCAAAAAATAATTCAATAATTGTAAAGTTTGTTGATTTTAAGTCTGGAAGACAGTTACTCTCCACCTAACCTCAAATTGTTTAGGTAACACTAGCAAGAATGTATTTATGAGCAAATCTATTTTAATACATGTGGTTATTCAAGATACCCTCCTAGAAATCATTGTAATATGTAATTAAAATGTTAAAATATTTAATTACCATAAACCACAGGGGATACCAATGCTATAATTGCATATAAGATGAGGAAGAAAAGTAATTTGTTTTTCAAGTCTTCCTGATGTTATTAACAGTGGCATCAGCACTTTACCCTTTTTATTGTTTGAAAACTGATTAACTGCAGCAGTCCTGTAAAATGGGATAATATAAAAAGTTAATATGCATTTTAATACATCACCCTAACAGAGTGTGACAGTGCTAAAAGGAAGGCCTTTTAACACATCTGTAAGTTTATTTGGTACATTACTGCCTCATTATTTGGAGGGGTGTTTTTTTTTTCTTGTTCAGCATGGTTGGCTTTTTATTTGTTTTGAATTTTTGTGATGGGCAAAAATGTTCCTTCTGAATGTATGCTTGGAGGAATGGCACAAGTGGGAGAATATGAAATCTAGTATATGCTATATATATATAGCTAGTATATGCTGCAGTAAATTGATGTAAGATATAAAGAGAACAAAGTGCTTGAAATCATCCTTGTTTTATGGGAATGTTACTAGGGGTTTAAAGTAGTTTAAATGAAACTAATAATGAAAGATACATGACCGACAGCCAGAAACCTATTAGGAAGTGTCATAAATTGGATTATGCTATGGAATTGGTCTTAATGAGAAAACAGTAATTAAGAAAAAGATAATGGGGCTAAACTGCAGTGCTGTTTAAACTTTGTATATTTCATGGCTCTTAATTTATATAACAATGTATTTTTCGCTTGTCTCAGTGTGCCCTAAACCAATTCATAGCTCTGTTACAATCTGTAACTTACATAGTTGGTCAGGAGAATAAGTTTGGTTTTAAACTAGTGTATCACTTGCCTGGGTCACTGCTCTCAGCCACTGAAGGGCTCTGGTCCCAGAGGTGAGGTACAGAGCAGAATCCATCTGTGTGTGTTTCCCTCTGGTTCTTGGTTTCATGTGTGCATGAAAGAAGAGGTGAGGGAAGCTACCAGAGGTCCATCTGGTAATGGTCTTGGGGTGATAGTATTGGGAGACAAGGAGAAAGGGAGCCAGACAGCCTGGATTCCAGGAAGACTGGACTAACTGTTCTAGATAGTAGGTGGAAGGGAAAGAGAGCATCTTGTGTTGCTCACATCTGTGTTCACCATGGAGATGGGAAAATGGAAGGCAGGCTGTCAATGATGAGGGATGCACAAAAGTTTTGGGAGACTTACCTAGCAAGGTTTTCTCTGTTTCTTCCTAATCAAGGAGAGATGCTTTTCTAAAGGGTGATTCTGAATATGAGCCTAAAAACAGTTCCTTTAGAAAAGTTCCTCTCAGTCTTTTGGTTATAGATTAAGTCCAGCCATGTTGGCCTACCAAGGTTGAGTTTAGTCTTTCTGAACATCACCCCCGGGACTGGAGCAATTGCAGTGGAATGCAGCCTTCTGTAAAGAATTTTCATTTTCTATAAATGCTGGGATTGGTGCTATTTAAAACAAACAAAAAAACGAAGCAACACACAACAAAACCACCAAAAAAGCCCTTAAAACCTTACTTTTTCTCTTATATCTCCTTTTTCACTGTGGTAAAGTGAGCTTGCAAATGAGTTCTGATTTTTTTTTTTATTAGATGCACAGTGTGTTAAGACATAGATCTTAGTTTAAGCAGAAGAGGAAATTTGAAGGGCAAAAGTTCATATTCACATCCCAGAGGAATTCACAGAACTACTGGTGTTGCCAATGAAGTTTTATTTAAATTCTCGATTCAAAGCTCATATCCATGTAAGGCGGCTTTATACAATTATTTGGTGCTTAGTGGTGGGTTTTTTCCTGCTACAGTGAATTTACCTAGAGATTTTTTTTTTTTTCCATAACCCAGAAAGAACTCTGCAATATGATACTTGACTGCTGTGCTCAGCAAAGGACATACGAAAAATTCTTTGGGTTACTGGCTGGGGTGAGTTCTGTTTTCAGATTTTACACTTTATGATAGAAAATTTCATTGGTTTACTCTACTTTTTGTGTGTCAAACGTAAGTTTCAATGGATAAATAAAACTAATAGTTTTTTTATCATTCTGAAAATGCTTGTGTTAGTTGATTATATTAGTGGATTGAATTAACATTTTGATTTTAATAAACACAGTGAATGCAGAATGAGAGAACTCATTTTCCCTTTATAACAGTGATTATTTTGCCTCCCTTTTTTTCTTGTTGTGGTAGAACAATAAATCAGTGACAAAGGAATGGTCCTAAAAAGACAAAAGCATTATGAGTTACCAGAAAATACCCTTTTTACAGTGCTGAATATTAATTTTGGAGACTCTTGGCATTTACTGCTTTTTTCAAAGCTGCTTAGTAGGTTTTATTCAGAGCAAAAGATTGATTACTTACTGTCCTGGGTTTGTGAGTGTTTTGTTTGTTTGCTTTTCAGTAAACAGCTGACTCTATTTTTGTGTAACTAACTGCTAATTTAGTTGCAGTGATTTTCTTAAGTTCTCCTTATCAATAATATTGACAGATCTGAAGAGTTAAGGTGAAATATTTGTCTTCTCGAGGGAGCAAGTTATGCTGAGAGAGAGTGTTTTTTCTCTTATGTGTTTGTCATCCAGTACTTGAGGAAATCCTTCTGTTGAGAGTCGGTTACAAAGCACTAACTGTATGAATCTGCATGTTCAGATGAATATAAACATTAATTTCCATATTCTTCGGAATGTTTATATCCAAAATGTCTTATCCTCTGTGTTTCCTGCTGCTTTTCTAAATTGAAATAGTCGTTCAGTGATGTAATGAAGAAAATAGGGTTATATCCAGTGTAAATACTGGATGTATAGAAGTAAAACAAGTTGCTGGATAATTCGCTGTAGTTCAAAATTGATAATTGCTACTTTGCAATGCAGACAAGTTTCTTCTTCTGACAACTGCTGAAAGCAATAAAATATATCCATTTAAATGTGTTTTCCCTTCCTCCAAGGGTTATTTAAAAAGGAAATCTTGCAGTAAATATTCACACCATTAGGTCACTTACTTGTAGCTTATTTGCATATTTAGTGTTTTGTTTAATCTAGTTGTTTAAACTGTACAATTTTGTCTCAGCGTTTCTGCATGTTAAAAAAAGAATACATGGAATCCTTTGAAGCTATTTTCAAAGAACAGTATGATACCATTCATCGTTTGGAAACAAACAAACTGAGAAATGTTGCCAAGATGTTTGCTCATCTGCTGTACACCGATTCAATTCCCTGGAGTGTAAGTTGAAAACAAAAAGCTATTGTCTTAGATTTCTTTTTCAATAGTTAATCTCCAGTACTCCACCATAATATATAATGTATTAGTTCTAGTATTAATCTACAGTTTAGAACTACTTGTTCTTGTAGCAAACTGGGTTATGTTAAGTATCTTCTCAGACATTGTTGAACAATTCTGGTTGGTTCCATCTCCGCTTTTTGCCTCTTGTACATCATTTTCAGTAGTGGATTTAAGTTGTTATTTTATGGAGCTCGGCTGGAATCGATTGGTTAAAATGTACATTTTCTAGAAAAGAATTTTGAACTTTTAATCTCTTGATATATGAAGCTAAAAGTTGTATATCATTATAAGACATTTAAAAATACTGCCATTTTATGATTTAAATACAAAATAAATAAAAGCAGTCTTGCATTCTGAGATATAATACTATACCATTAAAAATTAACCAATAAATATCAAGGTAGCTTCTCATTTCAAATTGTTTTATTATTGTTTCATAGCCTAGTCTAATTGTCATTCTTCAGACACAAATGTTTTACCTCTTCAGTACTTAAGTCCCAAATCTGCAGCTTTCCAGAAGTTCACACATCTGATTTTCTCTTATGGAGCTTTCCTAGACAGAATAAATCCTTAAAGAATTACTTGCATAAATACGATCAGAAGCTGCTCCCAGGTGGTAGAAAAGAA
This sequence comes from Acropternis orthonyx, assembly GCA_035583155.1. Classification (NCBI taxonomy): domain Eukaryota; kingdom Metazoa; phylum Chordata; class Aves; order Passeriformes; family Rhinocryptidae; genus Acropternis; species Acropternis orthonyx. Next base: position 24,112,074 of record JAWWEU010000163.1, on the reverse strand, counting down.
TTTTTGAGGAATACAGTCTTGATTAAAAATTATAGACTTTAAATTCTTTCGAACAAAAAAAAAAAATCAGTCTTTATTAGTTATTTCATAAGGACAAAAGTTTTTAAGATAAATAGAAGAATGTATGTTTAAACTTAAGGATTTATATTTTTCTGAATGTTTTCAGGTCCTTGAATGTATAATACTGAGTGAAGAAACTACTACATCCTCCAGTAGAATTTTTGTCAAAATATTCTTTCAGGAACTAAGTGAATATATGGGACTTCCTAATTTAAATGCAAGATTAAAAGATGAGTAAGTTGAAATTTTATTTTCAAAACTGTAAATTTAATGAGCTTCTTTATCTGAAAAAGTACAGGTAAGAACTCTGTGTTCAGGTTCAATTAAGTTCTGTAGCTGCAGTACTTCAAGAATAGGTTCATATATAGATTTAATCGTTCCAGGGTCACACGAAGCTGAGTGCATTGCTATCAGTTTGGGTTCAGATATGTGTATAACTATTTGCAAGATATATCTTCCTCCTCTCGCCCCCCCACCCTGATGATGCTGAGCTTTGTGTAAGAATTTTCCAAGTATGAGTCTATTTTTATATTGTCAGCTATATAGCTGCATAATAAATATTACCATGACTTCTTTTTCTGACAAAAATTAGAAAAACTCACACAATTATTAGTAACAGTTTTTCTAGGATCATTTGCTTATCCTTTAGTGTAATGTAAATAGCACATTCTTTAAATCAGTATGGGATTTAATGCATTGCATTATGGCAGTGTTACTTTCAGTTGCTTGAACTGTTTCCTCTAAGTTGGTGTTTCTTCTGGGTATGATGAAGAATTTGGTAGATGCTTTAGCTCATGTAAACTTAAATTTGAAACTTGAGGCCCTGTATGGTGCGGTTTCAGCATAGGTACATAGATAGAATCAATGAAAGTATTGAAAAACGTATGAAGAGAAAACTTGCTCTCCTGTGGAGACCCATAGAGTTTCTTTTTTCAGCTTCTTCATATCCGTGACAGTGCTAAGCTGGCATGGTGTTTTAATTTAGATGTTTGTTTCCATCAGGACACTGCAGCCTTTCTTTGAGGGATTACTGCCTCGGGATAACCCAAGAAACACTCGCTTTGCCATCAATTTCTTCACTTCTATTGGCCTCGGAGGACTAACGTGAGGAAAAATTTTGTAATTTGATATTCACTTTCTCCATCTTCCCTCCCCACCAAACAAAAAAAAATTAAAATTGAGAAGCAATTTTTTTTTTTTTTTTGCTAATTAGGGATGAATTACGGGAGCATCTTAAAAATGCACCAAAGTTGATTATGACACAGAAGCAAAATGTTGAGTCGTCAGATTCCTCTTCATCTTCAGACTCTTCCTCAGATTCTGATTCTGACAGCAGCAGTAGTAGCTCAGAGTCATCCAGCAGCAGTGACTCCTCATCTAGCAGTGACAGCAGCAGCGACTCAGGTACTTAAACACTAGCCTTATAACTTTTTACTTCTCTTTTATTTACTTCTATACATCTGTTTATTTCTGTTTCCATGTGTCCTTTTGAGGAAAATCTGGCTATAAGCAGCATTAATTTCTTTGCTTTAAAAACTAATAGCTTCTTTTTTAACTTAGTTTTAAAATACTAAATATTGCTCATGGAAACTTTTTTTTTACTTTAGAAAAACTGAGTTCCATTTTTAGAGACTTAAATGTCTGAGAAACATTGGTTTGTAGATCACTTTTTTACACAGTTGATACCTGTTGCACATTACTAAGACTTCAGTTTATTGGAGGATGGAAGGATTAGAGTCATTCCCTATTAATATCTCTGTGGGATGTTTACTGGTGAACTGCAGAGACTAATTTCCACAACTCTGTTTTGCTTGGCTTGATTGAGTGAGCTTGATAGATAATACTACTTGTGTCCTTATGTGTAAATATGTGAGTCAGAAATTACTTTATTCAGTTCTAGCAATGTGTTTAAATATTATTCTCCATGTGAGTCTCCATTTCTAATTCCTCTTCTTCAGGAAGAGTTTTGTGTGGTATACACTGAATGCTCTTGTCTGTAGAGAAATCTCTGGGGAAGAATTATCTTTTGCTGACAACTTAGTATTTTTATGCATTATAATCAGTGTTTAGCATCTTATACCGTCCTACTGATCTAGAACCTTCTCTTTGACATGAATTGTCATAAACATTGCTTAGTCTTTAAAGCACATGCTACTAGTATGATTTAGTGTGCAGTCTCCCCCACTATATATAGCATGAACAGATGATAACACAGCATGACTTCCTGTAGTACAAAGGTTTGCTGATTCAAACTTAATTTGATTTATTATGTGCCTTTGAAATGAAAATGTTAATTAATAAAATAAAAGCAGTGTGAACTGCTCATGCTTTGGAAATACACATCAGTTCTCCATCGCAGTCTCAGTGCACAGGAGTCTGAGTTGTGTGTCATCGTGCTAATCGCATTAGTGACGACAGCACGAGGGGAGGGCACTGTCAAACAGGGTCAGAGGAGGCACTGGTTCAGCACAGAACCAGATGGCTCCTGCATGGGCAGCTGCAGCTCTGCTGAGCTGCCTGATAGGAACCAGAGGGGCAAGTCCTTAGCGGCAAACCAACTGAGACTGCAGTCCGCGAGTATGAACGCTTGATTTTTCAAAGTTTAGGACCTTCCCTTTTACTACTTGCCTTTTCCCCATTCACACAAACAAAAACACATCAAAATTTGCATCTTTAATACCTTTGCAGTCTAGTTTTACTTTTCCTTTTCAGGTTCTTATGTACTTTAATATAAAAACACTAATTGGAGATAACTATACTTTTTAATGGTAAACTTAGTTGAGGCCCATTACTGGTTATAACTCGAAGTCCTCCTGTGTTTGCAGCTTTTTTAATCTATACAATTACTTGGAAGAGTTAAAAGGCATTTTTCAGAGGAACGTGCCTGCAGTATTTCAGTGTTTTAACAGTTCAGTGTGTAAGAAAAATAGAAAGCCTGCTGATCAGAAATTGAGCATAGAGCTAAATTAGAGATTACTGTTTTACTGCCAGAAAATGCTGGGGACTTCCATCAGCTGGCTCAACTCAGCACTGCTCTGGGGAGGTAGTTCTAACCAAAACAGGTCCAGCAGAGGATGAAATTTATCTGTTATCAAAGCAGTTGGTTCTTTTCTCTTTACTTTCTCAGGTCTTTTTCTGCATTCTTGTGACTTTAAAATAGTATGGAAAACACTGCTTAAAAAACTTAATGAATTAAAATGTATCTGAATTGATCAGTCGTTGCATTTCATCAGAATGTTAGTTCAGACGTGAGACTAGACAACAGCTGTAGAATTCAGATGTTATATGTACTAATAAGTCACTTTATGGCTGTGATATTTTCAAAGAGTGATGAGAAACAGTTGATGTGATACTGTAGTTCATACAATAATGTGAATTAGTGGTTATTTTAAATGGCTGTTAGTGATAAATACTGTAGAGTGGAATCTGGAGGTCCCTTATAAAGAGCAAACAAGAAGGGTAAGGCCTCTTTTGCTGACATGAGCACTACTGTGTATTTAGAAATACAGAAGTTAATTTTAAACTGGTTGACAAAGCTGTCACTATTTCTTCTGAAAAAATGAACCCGAGGGCCATTGTTATATTGCTGCAGTACCATTATCTCAAGCCTTTTCATCATCCCTCTATTTCCTCGTAGGATAGTGTTGGAGATTTTCCCCCATCTGCTGTTTTTAATCTCCATTGACTGATAAGCTTTTCCAGGAAAAGGAAATGATTTTGAGACTGGATAGTCTGGGAAAGGTCATCTTCCTAAAAAAAAGATTATTTATGAGAGTGCTTTGATGCATGACTTTTCAGCCTATGCCTGGTCCTTTTGTATGAAGTCAGCAAGAGGATGATGACAGGTAGAGGTTTTCAACGGACAGGCATCACTTGGAGTTGGCTAAGCGATAAAAATCAAAGTTCATTATTTTGGAACTTTTGTCCTAATACATGCACACAAAAATTTTCTGACAAAAAATAACTTTTTACACTTTTAATAAGTTAAGCATATTAAATTAAATTGCAACCTTAATCCAATAATTTGCTATAATTTCAGATGTTTCTAAAGCCAGAAGAAGGAGAACGCAGAAGAAAAATAAAGAATCTGATAAAGCTTCCAGGAAAAAACAGGAAAGGAAAAGGAAATCAGTTGAAAAGAAAATGGGAAGGAGGCATCAAGAGGAAAGAAGTGATACTGAGAGCAAATCAGAAAGAAATCACAGACATTTGAGAGAATCCCACAGAGATGATGTATCAAAATATCATCACAGAGAGGAGTCCAATGGCAGAGACAGTTACCATGGTGGGAAGGATAGGAACCATGACAGAAGTAGGGATCTAGAAAATAAACACAGTAATTCAAAAGCTAAGAGACCAGACAGAAGAGCTTCGTTATCTGATGATGAAAATTGCAGACACTGGAGCAAAGATAATGGACATCGCAGTAGAAAAAGAGAAAGGTCGAAATCCATAGAGAGAGACCGTGACCATTCCAGTCCGAGAGAGGAGGATCAAGAGGAGTGGTACAGAAACGGTTCAGAGAAACACCGAGAGAAGTACAGCCGCTACTCGGACCAGTACAGGGAGTCCAGATGGACTGAGGACAGGGAATCCAGAAGGAACGAGGACAGAGAGTCCAGAAGGGCCGAGGACAGGGAATGCAGAAAGAACGATGACAGGGAGTCCAGAAGGATGGCGGACAGGGAATCCAGGTGGAATGAGGACAGGGAATCCAGGTGGAATGAGGACAGGGAATCCAGAAAGAACGATGACAGGGAGTCCAGAAGGATGGAGGACAGGGAGTCCAGAAGGATGGAGGACAGGGAGTCCAGAAGGATGGAGGACAGGGAGTCCAGAAAGAATGAGGACAGGGAACCCAGAAGGGCCGAGGACAGGGAGTCCAGAAAGAATGAGGACAGAGAATCCAGAAGGAATGAGGACAGGGAATCCAGAAAGAATGAGGACAGGGAGTCCAGAAGGGCTGAGGATAGGGAATCTAGATGGAATGAGGACAGGGAATCCAGAAGGGCTGAGGATAGGGAATCCAAAAAGAATGAGGACAGGGAATCCAGAAGGGCTG